>VDFB02055997.1:770040-953829 GCA_007258455.2 Sequoia sempervirens
GTTTCAACCGATGGAAAGAGAAATGTATTTTAAAAGGCAAAAGTAGCCAAAGGGGTAGGGAAAGAGAGTTTGTGATTTAGCATGAAGTTAGATTTTGGAAATAAAAAATTCCCTATTTATATGAGTTTAAGCATTACTCCATTGTTTGTTTTCTTGTGTTGGTAATTTGGAACACCTAAAGTTTTAAAATCATGGTATGTGAATACATGTAAGGATAGGGAACAGTTTTAAATTTCAAAGAGTTGGGAGAGTAGATTTAGTTTCTAGGAAACAAAAAGAATGAAGGGAAGTTTTGAGTGCCGATAAAGTCACTTTTTAGAAACAAGTTTGAGAGTCCAATAGGTTTTTCTTTTATTTCCTACAAATGGAGGAGTCAAGTGTGGTAGGAGGCTAGAGTTAAATGTTATGATTTTGCATGTTTTTCATGATTGTAAGTGTAGAGAAAAAAGACATGCTTGGTAGGGTTTGCTGCTACCTTTGGAAAATAGAGGATTTTTCCTACACAAAGGAGATGGAGATACTTTCTGGGTCTTAGATTGTAGACAAACTTGAAAAAGACTGCAGAATGATGTAGAAGATCTTGGAAGACATAAAAATCTGTGTATAGGCGACAGACTTGAGAGAAATAGAGGTTTGCAAGATTATTTTTCACAAAACCCTCCTTGGTTTGTGCTTTTACACCCTATAAACGAGGTTTTATTGGATTAGAACATTTTCATGGTTTTCAATCCCTATAAATGGTGAAATATTGAGTTATAATACATGATTGAAGACTTTTTTGAGGTTTTGAGTGATTTTGAATGGTTTTTAAGGGGTCTCCTTTGTAAAATAGGCCTAATCTACTAGCCTTTCTTCAGAGGATAGTCTGAAATCTGATGATTTTCTTTATGTCAAATATCTAAGAAATTTGATATGTTGTGATGTGCTAGAAAGTGTTTCTAAATTTGCATTGAGTTTTTTAATAAGCTTTGAGATAGGAATACAACTACTCGATTCAATGGTTGATAGACCTACTAGAGGAATATGATATTGTCTGATCAAAACAAAGATGTTTGTTTAAACAATGGAGAGGATGATATTGAGTGCTTGGTTACTATCAAACTAATGATATTATTGATGTTACTAAATTTGGTTAAGGTGTATAAGACATGTTTGGTGACTTTGATGGTCGGATGGGTGAGTATTATGAAGCCTTTTGAGCAAATTGGTGATTAACCATAAGATGATAATCAATATTCTATTGTAGCAGGAGTCTATAACCTGTAAATAGACTACTGCAGTCAAAATATGGTGAGTACAGTGCTTGATAATGGACTAATAATAGTGAGGTATGGTTTAGTTGATTTGTTTCCTTGGTGAATAAATGAAAGGATGAATTGTTCAAGTGTCAATAATCAGGTTTATGTTGTTTTTATGGTGGTTGAGAATGATGTGAATCTAATTGATTTAGTAAAATTTTTCTTTAATATGGTTTTTTCTTTGAATGATTCAATTGGAATACTAATTAGTGGAATGATGAATGATGGCCTATGGAATGGCTAAGAGAATTTGAGTGAATTTTGGTTGAATGAAAAGTAGATTTCTGATGAAATTATATTTGATGTTCCCCTGATTCTATTTGGGATTGAAATACCTTGAAGAAATGATGTTGATGGTGTTTGTTGGATGCTCTACATCAGATGTACCCTGATGATTGAGTGTTTTGATATGATGCTCTGCATCACTAACTGCCCTGTCTATGCTATCACTTACTATTATTGTTTCATATATTTTTTCCAAGCATCCATAGTTTTTCGTGCTGGTGCACCTTTGCAAGAACATGTCTCCATGTGAAGTAATCACATCATGTTGCTTATGTTGACTTTCTAAACAACTATATTATACAATTGAAATTTTGTCATCTATCAACATCTATTTATTAGTTATGGAATTTGAAGTAATGCTTTGAGTTTGAATGATGTGTAATGCAACGTAACCAACAATATGAATATAAACTACACAAATCTATTAAGTAGAATTCATTAGTTAAGTTCTTTTTATTCTATTACCTTCATGTACATTTGAGTGAATCCACTGGCACTAGGAGGTGTTTGCTTGAAACCGCCAATATTAGCTTGTTCAACATCCAAAATCACATGTATTAAAATACCATTCATAAAACAATGCTATTAACATGTAATAAATTTATAATTGTTTACTAGTTACATACCCCATTGATAGGTGTACTACAAAAATAAGCAGGTGGAGGACCGGTGTATCTAGTCTCAACATTGTGACCCTACAATTTTATTAAAATAATAAAACTAAATTAGTTAATCTTGCATTTCAGAATCAAAATTTAATAAATTAAATTCAATGAACATGTTGACTTTTACCCAACTATCAATGCCATATTCATGATGCAAAATGTTAGTCATCCTCTCCATCCCCGTAGCAGTATACAGATCCTATGTAGCAACATATGGATCCTACATAGCAGCATATGGATCCTACATAGCAGCATACGAATCTTGTGTAACAACCTCATGAGTGTTAGTGGGTTCATATGAACAAGTCGCCCTGCAAGATTGATGTACATGTGTTTGAAGGCCACCACCCGAAGACTCCCTTGGATGGAGCTATACAATAGGGATAGTATGATGGATGACACTCTAGGTCAAAGTGTTGATCACCTACAATGTCTCTACATCAACACTCTCCTTCGCAATGATAGGCATAACAATGTGCATATGAGGTGGCCTAGCAAGAGGTCATCTCCCTTGCCACATAGGATCCGGCTATGCACTAGGCCTATCCTAAGTTGAGACCCCACCTATCCATTGGAACTCCCTCATATCAAAATAATTTGGGATTTGGTTCAATACAAACTCACTATATAGTTTCCTAAGAAAATATTGGGGGACTTCACAATTGTTGCATGGTGGGTAATCAAAGACCAAGTACCACCTATCATAAAAATGGTTCCTAATCTCTTGGTGGTGGCACTAATGAATAGGAAACCTCTTCACATTGAGGATAATATTTTCATTTGTTCTAGGGTCAGTGAATAAAGAGCACAAATCACCTTTAGTAGTTTTTAAATATTTTACTTGTTTATATGATAGTTTATCTACATATTATGCCCTAGCTGCCTGACTCCTATCTTGCCATCCCGTTATTTGTTGGGTTATTGAATCTACATTTTTTGACATCTCTTTCATTGAATTTGCTAGTTTCATTCTTTCTACGGTTGAAGCATTTGGATCACTCAACCTATTGATAAGATCCTCAATTTTTTTTGTTGTTCTCAATTTCACTCAAATTTTGTTTAGTGCCAGGAGGGTGTTGATTGATTGGTGGGGAAGGTTGATTTTGTTGAGGAGGATTTTCCTATTATTCTTGTTGAGGATTTGCAGGATTATTTGCATCTCCTACAAATTAAAAAATTAAAAATAAAATCTAACCTAAAACAAACAAAATAAAATTAAAACTAAGAAATTCAAAACAAATAGCAAACAATACTTACCCCACACACCTCTTTGTCGTCATTGCACCATCCTTGCAAAGGAAAATAAAATATTGTTGATGAATTTTGTAGAATGCCTCCTCCTAGAATGCAAACGCGAAAATGAGGGTTTTTGGCCACAGGCAAAGCAAAAAAATAGACAAGAGAAAATGAATAGCTTTCACTTTTTTTTTTTTCTATTAAAATGACATAACACGAGCGCATTATAGTGTGCTTGCGTTATGTCATTTTCATTCTTTTTTTGAAGTTGGCCACAAAAGTGCAACCCAACTTCATGCACCCACACAAATAGAAAAAAATAATAATAGACAAAAATGAAAACTCCTAAGACCCCCAAAAAAAACCAAGGACAAAAAAAATCATGGGGGACCCATTTTGTTCCAAAATAATAATGGGGTGGTTATGCAAGGCATAACATTAAGGTGGTTAGACATACAAGTTTTTAATATTTTTTAAAAGTTGTAATAAAAAATAATAATTAATTATTTACTTGGAAAAAAATTACAAAAAAATATGCATCACATCAGACCAAGTCCTCTACTTATATCTAAAATATTATAAAAAAATATTATCATTTTATTGTGGTTAGGGTGGTCAAACGGACACCTACTTATTTCTTCACTGAAATTTAAGTACTACTGAATTGAAATTTCAAATTTTCACCAAATAATTTTTTTTTTAAAAACAAATAAACCTAGTAGTTTAGAAACTACATTCAATTTTCTATAGATTCTATTCTTACATATTTTTGAAATAATATAGATAACTTATTTTTAATTTTTACGGCAAGCTGCCCAACTTTGATTTATTTGAATTTTTTGCCACTTAAGGGCATATTTTTTCCACAGTAATCCTACACATACCTAGAAATTTCATTAGTATGCACTTTCTTGCTATTGTTTACTAGCTTTCCAAATCTCCTAATGCTAGTATTTTCAACCCTAGTCTCCACTGTAGCAGCTACCACAATATCCACCTTGGAGTCTCTTCCCACCACATTCTTCTATTCATTATTAGTGGCTGGTGGCTCCATCAGACCTTTCCCTTCTTCTTTCACTTTTTTCTTAGATGCAGGTTTGTTGTCAGTCTTTCTGAGGGTGGATTTGAGCTCACAGAGCGCAACCACAACATTTGAATGAGAAGGCCTCACATTCCCCTTTTTATTTTTCATGGGTGGTTTAGGATTGGGTGTTTTAGTATTCCCCATAGGGGTTTTCCTTTTGGGTACTTTCATCACAACCGAGAAGATATTGGTCGGTTAAAGATGGGTCTATTGTCTAATCTCTTGTATATGGATTTTCAGTACTTATTTGCATAAATTTCTCTTTTGGGTTATGTGAAAATTGTCATTAGATCGCTGCAAGTTTCCTTACAAATGGTATCAAAGCTATGGTTGTGGTTGTATAACCCTAGGTTCAAGAGGAAATATTGTTTGAGTTTAAATATATGCATTGCATGAGAGAATTAAAGACATGGCAAGATATGAGAGTTTTGCATGTTTTTTATAGTAGATTTGAGGGTTTTGGGTTGTTATGATGGGTTGTTTGCAGATTTGGAGTGTGAAAATTGTTGGGTAAAAAAGGTTTCTTGTGTGTGCATTCAATGAGGATTTTGTGGGGAAAATTTTGTAAATGACCTCTTGAGCCAACATGGACCTCACAGTTGGATCCGAGTTGGCCGAGAGATGAAAATTGTTATAAAATTTGACCTATATTGCTTACTATGGAAAATTTTTTAAAAATCACTCATCCTGTTTGGTTGTATGAACGTCAATTTGCATGTATGCAAAATTAAAAATTATTTAGAATTTTTTTCCAATTGATTGAAATTAAAAATCCCTACAAAATACCAAATAAAAAATTTTATTAAAAAAACCAATAGAAATTTTTTATTAAAAGAAAAAAAAAATTATAGTTAGGTGGTATGGGGTCCATAGACCCATACAGGTATGTGCAGGATCATGATGGGAAAAAAAGTGGCGATATGATAGGTATGTGTAGGGTATGTGGCTAACGACCTTTTTCTTACCAAAAACTGATGAAATGAAAAGGGTTTTTAAAGGAGATTCTCACCTTTCCACCAATATAATTTATGTTTTACTTTGAATATTATTCATTTTCTATTTGAATTACAACTAAAGTCCCGATTGATAGGTTGATTGAAAAACATCTATAGCTTTCAAATGATATCACATTTTTTGAATTCGAAACATGCATCACATTCTATGCTTTGCATACTATAGGATTAGATAAAAAAATTGAATTTCATGAAGTTTTGACCAAGTTAAGGTGATCGACATGAGTTTTTATATTTTTTAAAAGTTGTAATAAAAAATTCATAATTAATTATTTACTTGGAAAAAAATTACAAACAAATATGCACCTACTTATTGTGGTTAGGGTGGTCAAATAGACAACTACTTATTTTTTCCCTAAAATTTAAGTGCTACCGCATTGAAATTTCAAATTTTCACCAAATAGATTTTTTTAAAAATAAACCTAGTAGTTTAGAAACTACATTCAATTTGCTACAAAGTCTATTCTTACATATTTTTGAAATAATCTAGTAACTTATTCAAATTTTTACGTCATGTTGCCTAACTCTGATTTTTTTGAATTTTTCACCACTTAAGGGCCTATTTTTTCCATGATGATCTTGCACATACCCATACTCTCTACCTTGTCATGTCAGAGTACTTCTTTCAACCCATATTCTCTGCCATTAAATAAATCATGTTGAATTTTTGATGTTAGGTTTTGAGTTAAAAAATTGAAATGGTAGCCATATATCTTTTAAAAGAAAATCTTAAAGTATATAAATTTTAAACTAATCTTTTAAAACCATGTTGAATTGCTCCCCCTCATTTTTTCATTAATGATTTAATGTTTTTATTTTTTAAAAATTTAAAAAATCCACCAACATTAAATTCAAAAAATTAAATTATTTTTTTGGAGTGGGGCCCACCAAAACTTGGCTATATAGTCAAATCAAACTATTTTTTCAAACTTGCATAACCTTCACCCATAATGTATGTTTTCTAACTTCTTGTACTCATTGGAAAGATGGTTCCAAGCACTACATAGTGGTATAGGTTTGGTTCCATGTTTTTTCTATTTTCTATTATTTTTTGAGGCCTAAAAGGTAGATGTTCTCAGTTGCATAGTTTTGAGAATAACTTTTTGATATAGAATTGGGTTTTTAATTTTCAAGAGGCATTAGAGATCATTTATAGTGTACTACATAGTGGTTTAGATTTTTTATCAATTTGAGGAGTAAGATGAGTTTGGTATAACTTTTTTTATCGCTTGTAGGTTTCTAAGATTTGGGGTGTAATTGTGTGAGCATCCATATGAGTCAAGAGGTGAAACCTTGAGGGAGTACATGTATTTATTTGATATTTATGATGGTACAATTGATTATCAGATTGGTGCCTCTGGTGCCTCCTGGTATAGGTTTACAGGTGTTTTTTAGAGTTAGTAATTTGATGGTCACAGGTACATAGGTTGTCTTTAGTTTGAGGACATGGTTGGACATGGTTTGAGACTTGTATTCTTGTATGGGTGATAGTTGAGTGTAGGTACAACAATGGATATGGTTATGGTGTCATGGATATGTAGGTACATTTGATGCATTGGAACAATATGATCATGTATGTGGTTGTTTGGTGGTGATATGGTTTGGTGATTAGGAGATTGGTCTTATCTTCTTGACATAATAAAATTAATTATTTAATTAAATAGGGATAATTAGATTAGATGGATTGATTTAATTAACAAAAAAGAGACTTAATTAAATAAAATGATTTATTTAATTAAGGGAAGGAAATTGATGAATTTAATCAAATAATGGGATTTGATTAAATGGTTAGACTGAGGGATGATTCAAGATGAAACGATGCTAGTAGGTTGGGATTAGATGCACAATGTCAATTGGTATATTTTACATGTCTACGTTTTGCCCCTCTTTGAAGCAATGCACTTGTTGTGTTGGTTCAAAGAATAAACGATCTAGGTCAAAGACAAAAAAATTCGTTATTCAAGAATCTTGCCCCACTTCTACCTGGTGAGAGAAGATGTGCCAATATATTTCCCCCTTGAGAGATTGGATAAAAAATTTAATTTTTGGGTGATCTTACAAAAAAAGAGGACAAGGCACCTGACAGGCCCAAAAAATCTCCAAGAGGCCAGAAATATGTCTAAACGCAATAAAAAAACATAAAACAAGCCTCAAATGGACAAGAATAGGTTGGAGGGTTCACAACCCTAGCAGGACAACCAATTAGGGTGAAAAAACCCTAATTCTCAAGCTTAAAACGGGCCCGAGGGGTCACTTTCAAGTCATTTTCACAAACCCATTAGCAACCTTGAGATTTGAGCTTTGACCTCCTAATGATATGGCACAATGACAACTTCCCCTACACATTTTTTATCGAGTTTGGATGAACCAGTGACACTTGGCATCAGGGCACCGATAAGTCACCCTGTTTTGAGCTTTGTTTTTCATTTTTAGCCTTCATTTAATGCTTTCAAAGTTGGTTAGTCTGTAGCAGCACTATATAGCACCACTTAGAAATCAAAATTGTGCCACTTGGTGTGATATTGCATCATGGTGGTGCATTTTGGAGCTTGAAAACTATGATGCTGAGCTTGGGGTTGGCGGGGTGATTTGCAAAGTGCAACACGACAGTCCTACATTTGCTCAAAGTGTGCCATTGGAAGAGAAAGTGCACCGTGGTGGTGCTATTTTGGTCCTTTATGCCATAGCATCAGATTTTGATTAGAAATCAAACTACAACGCCTTCATGGATTGCACTACTAGAGAGGTTTTTTGAACGCACGATGAAGAATTTTTCAAAAAATTTAACATAGTGAGCTTCCTTGATGCAAGACACGGCAAGGGAGATCTAATCTTGACAGTATAGGTCATGGGACTTGTTTAGCTATTTATGGGACCTAAGCGACATGGATCAAGATTGACTCTAGGTCACAGGGTTATGGTATATCGCTTATGCAACACCCATTCACACTCACTTAGGGATGCTATTAGCGCTGGCCGAGAGATGGCACAACAAGACCTCTTCATTTCATCTTCCCACTAGGGAGGCCACCATCACCTTAGAGGACATTTGGCATATTTTAAGATTGTCGATTCACGATCGGCGAGTGATTTTTGACATGGACAAGGGGCACAAATCTTGCCATAGAGTCCTCACCACAGAGGAAATCATTTTTTGCGAGGGTCAGATCAAGCTCAAGCAACACAAGATCTTGGCACCTCACTTCTGCTTAGTTATTGTATCTATTATTTTAGGTTTCATTGCCCCCAACAGACGAGGCTGATACTTTAGTCCCGACTGGGGATATTGCTGGGATCATATGGTTTGAGACAGGTCAGTCTGTTTTACTTGGGGGCTAGTTATACTTGCATCTTTATACAAATATTTGCACGAGTATGTGTACATGTATGGCAGATCACTTAGAGCAGGGGTGACCCTTCTTCATGTTTGGGAATGGGAGCACATTGCTATGCTTCAGCCATGGATTGTTATTGTTCTAATGATGCCAGACGATCCCCTTGTATGGCACTATAGAGGTAGTGTGTCCTTCACACACATAGGTGAGCACAGGATCCCCTACTAGAGGAGGGTCCTTGATGAGATGCAGGTGTTTACATGGCAACCGTACCTTGGTTAGCTTGGATGGGTTAATGTTTCTAAGTAGTTCTTTTCCCACTAGGACCACTATATGCAAGGGTAGGAGCACATGATGATCAAGAGGTACTTGCTCAGGTGTGTGCAATGTTAGCTCGGTGAGCCCCAAGATTTCCTTGATGATGACTATGTAGCTTTCTTCACCTACACCATGACACAGGTTTCATGGGGGTAGTATATTCCTGCCTCAGAGGCCGTCAATAGTTTTTGACAATTGGTGGCTTGGCCATGGGCCTACGATTAGGGGCATGTAGATCCAGGCATGACACAAACATATAGGGATTGGTTCTAGCCTCCCCTACAATTGACTATTCTAGGAGTATTCCTAGATCGATGGAGGGTGAGAGGCAGAGGGGGAGGATGAGGATGGAGAGGTGAGGGTGCCCGACAGGATCAGTTAGCCGGGCCCCCAATTCAGCTAGCTCATCTAGGTCAAGGTGATGTACCGATGCTAGATCAGTAGTAGGTTCCACTAGGTGTACCACCATGGGTTGAGGATCAACCTCAAGTGTAGCCTCAGGTATAGCTAGTAGCACAACTAGTAGAGTAGGTGGATCCTCGAGATGTGTTGATTACGCAGTTACAAGCTCAGGTCCAGGCCATGATAGCTGAGAGAGATCAGGCTAGGCCTAAGAGAGAGTAGCTCAGGGCCGAGAGGAATAAGGCCATACAACAAAGACAGGCTGTAGAGTTACAGGCAGCCACAAAGCTAGGCAGGAGACAACAGGTAAAGAGTATGGCAGCCTCCTCTCAGGGTACAATGTTTGTTTAGTCTTACAAGGATGTCATCCAAAGTCTGAGTACTATCGGAGGCATTATCATGAGGCTATACCCAGAGGAGGATAGCTCCCAGAGTACTCACAACAGACCAACTACAGACCAATAGAGGGTCACGGTGACAAGGGTGAGGGCAACATACATGGGGACAGACCTTGACCGAGATGATATGATACTTTTTGTGCCTTATGGGATCCTTTTTGATATCCTGATGGGCCTTTTGTAATGATTGTCATACATGTACAGTGATATGATTATTTTGTACTATGACAGTTATATTATTGATGATATATATATGATTCGATGATGATTTTGATGTGATGTGATGTGTACCATTTATTTATGCATGGATGATTTTATTTCTATATGTTATGCATTGATGTTATATGATGCTATATGATGTATTTATGGATGCATTTATTTCTGATGATATATGCATTATGATTATGACTAAAAAATTTATATTATGCCAACTTATGAAATGCAAATGTATTTATGTGATGTGCAATGATGTCGTCTATATGATGATCTATTTTTGTTGATGCAAATGGTGATGTGATATGTGATATGGATTGTAATATGCAAAATTATATGGTATATATGTGAAATGTTATGTGAATTATGGTTATATATGAATGGATTATGGATGGATGTATGTGTTGTATGTAATGAATTTTTGTATGTTTCTATTTATGCTGATTTGGAATGATCAATGAAATGCAGAAATGATTCCGATGCTATTTATGAGATGATATGGATGATTAGTGCGATGTGAATGCAATGGTCGTGTTTTATGTGATATAATGCAAATGAGATGGTTTTAAGATGCTTAGAATAACAAATATTATTATCCTAAACATATTAAATGACAATGTAATGTATGTGATGCATTTGATATGATGCAATGATATGTTAATGCAAAGTGGTATGATGATGTGTAATGTAATATGAACGTAATGTGTGCAATGGATTATCTTATAATGCTTATGTACCTATTATGTATGATTATGCATTGTGTGATAATGGTGAAATGGTTATGAAATGTTTATGCAAATGAATGTTATGTGATGATTTATGTGATAAATGCAATGTGATGCCATGCAATGGATGCAATGTAATAAAATGAATGTGCTTATCTATGAAGACTGCTTATAATGCCATATTTATATGATGATGGAAATCCAATGCATATGTTTCCTATATGATACACTTATGCAATATGCTAATGATTTGTGGATGTAGGATCGATGACGATGGTGATGATGATGGTGATGATCAACTATCATAGTACTTTTGTTAGTGTGATGTGCAAGAAGAGAAGTCATTTCAACAAGACACAAGATGATGAAAATGCAAATGATGATGATGATGATGATTTGTTGCCGAGGAATTTGGATTTTCAAAGGGCCAATTTCCTTATGTTTGATAACACACATGGTACAATGCATCAAGGTATAGAAAAGTAGGATGGCATGGTACCTAGTGTGATGGACTTTGACTTGACAAATAGATAGGAGTATTCTTGTTCACACCTGACATATAGAAACCTTGCTAGGGTGCAAATTAGAAGTTTCAAACACCTTAGACCAAAACATGGAAAGGTAAACCTATGAATGCAATAGTCAACAAGTTGTATGAGACCTCCTCCATACATACCTAACAAAGCAAGTATTCGCCAAGGTTATATTACAAGAATGTCCAACAAGCACAATAGACAAAAGATAATGATCATTGCCCCCATTTGTATTTCTCTAAATCCTCTTGTTTAGATATCATCGAGAAGCCCTTGCAAAGGTACGCAAAAAAAGATAAATCAAAAGGAAAAAGAAAAAGTACAAAAACAAGTTGATGTTCTTCAATACCACTAACCAGGATAGGATGTGTTTTCAAGAATAAGAGCTGAAACTATTGCCAAAAGATAATGCCCATTGCAGGAAGGATTCATCCTAAGACATGTTAGTGGATGGCGGCACGTCATTTAAATTTATCCAAAGCATTCTTTCAAATGATAAATGATTGATATGGGACCAAATGGATGGTGAGTTATTGATGCAAAGAGTTGACCAACTTTTTTTATGTACTGACTTAGACCTAAGACTTAACGTTTGAGTTTTCACTTTTCACCTGCTAGACTTGTTTTCGATTGTCATATCAAAGATTGAGGATGATGATTTTTTATTATGAGTGATGTTATTGCATGTACAAGAGAGATGAGATGGATGGAATTTTCGAATATTTGGATGTTTTTGACATTTTGCAATGTTTTGAGGTTGCTTTTGGTATTTTTGAGATTTTGCAAATGATTTGATTTTTTGATTTTATGATGTTTTTGGATTTTTTGAGATTTTTACCAAGAGAATAACCTAAAGACCTACCCTAGGGGCCTTAGGGTCTGATCAATAGATGAGCCTTTCCTATGTTATATACGTAGAGACCACATAGTTCAACTAACGACTTGACCGATTTACAGATAATGATATATATGATGAGATGTCAATTTATTATGACGAATGCCTAAAGGACTGACCTGAGTGTCTTGGGGGATGATCAAAGATAAATCTTGCCTACATTCAAAGCTCAGAGATGGCATAGTTCAACAGGAGGACCTTGTTTTTGACTGTTTGACTGACATTTAACCTATTTTTGAATTTTGAATCTTTTTTGATGTTTTTGGATTTTCTGATATTTTGATGTTTATGGATTTTCTAATTTTAAATACTTCAAGAATATACACGAATCTGATCTGATAAGAACATTCCCTCAGCGTGATGCAATAGACTACTTTGATAGAGGTAGGACAAGCTGACCTTGTGGATGGTTCGAGTTGTACTAGGAGAGATCATGATACAGACATAGTACCAAGCTATGATGCGGACGCGGGTGGATGAGTGATGGATGCAGACCCGAATGCGATGGATGATGGAAGTGTAATGGATAGATGATGTAGAACAAGCTATAAAGATCTTGGTAGATGGAAAGTGCTTATTTACACACAATGCTTGTTTGCCAGGTTTTCACCAAGGTACCTGCCCAAAGTGCCACCGAAGTGGTTTTCACTAGAGGATGATTTTTTTTCTTTACTATTTTCAATCCTTTTTTTGATTTTTTTGGATTTTTTGCTCTTTTGATTTTTTTGTTGTTACCAAGATGCCTGTTTGCCAAGTTTTTGCCGAAGTAACCATTTTTTAGGGACATTTTTTTATTTTTTGGATTTTTTGGTTCTATACCTTGAGAGATTAGGCATAAATTTTTTTGAGATGAGAGCTATTCATGGGCTCTTGTAGAGGTTCCCGTTCAGGTGTTGATAATGATATGCCCCTGACTTGTAACTTGCTGTAACAATGAATGGCCCCAGCCAATTAGGTTTAAATTTTCCTTTGCTGCTTAGATTTGGGACATTCTTTTGATTCTCTTTTTATACCAGTTCTCTAACTTGGAAAGTCTTGCTTCTGATTTTCTTATTATAGCTATTTTTGAGTCTATTCTGATAGACTTGCAAAAGATTTAAAGTGTCTATACACTGCTCATCCAGTAGCTCCAGCTCATTTAGTCTTGACACTCAGTACTCTTCATCCATGATGAGGTTCTATAGTGATATCCTGAGTGATGGGATCTTGATCTCAATGGGGAGTACTGCTTCTGATCCATAGACTAGGAAGAAAGGCGTCACACCGGTAGGTGTGCGGATGCTAGTTTGATAGGCTTAAAGGGTGGGATTAAGTTGTAAATGTCAGTCACAACCTACGTCAATGACTGTTTTCTTGAGGATTTTTAGAATGGTTTTGTTTGTAGCTTTTTCTTGGCCATTGCCTTGGGGATAGTATGGGGTGGAGAAGTGATGTTGGATTTTGAATTTTTTGCATAAGTCATGGACCTCCTGATTCTTGAATGGTGTCCCATTATCTGAGATAATGGCTTGTGGAACATCATATCCGAAAATGAGATAGTTCAGGATGAAATTTGAAATCTACTTCCCAGTTATATATGTCATGGGTATGGCTTCAACCCACTTAGTAAAGTACTATGTTGCGGTTATGATGAATTTTTGGCCATTAGATGAGGTGGGTGCAATTTTTCTAATGAGATTGAGTCCCCACTACAAAAAGGGCCATGGTGTGATGATGGGATGAAGCTCTTGAGCTAGAGCATGGATGAGGTCCCCATGTTGTTGACATTGTAGA
Organism: Sequoia sempervirens; assembly: GCA_007258455.2. NCBI lineage: Eukaryota > Viridiplantae > Streptophyta > Pinopsida > Cupressales > Cupressaceae > Sequoia > Sequoia sempervirens. The sequence continues at coordinate 784,214 of VDFB02055997.1, forward strand.
CACCTTCTGACATAGCCATTTGTTTCTCTTTCCATTGTGGGCCAATTGTGGATGGTGAAAATCTAGAAATGGCTAAAACTAACACACACACATTAGCATGATTAGCACTTTAAAACATATCAAATTATCAAGCATCCATATGAGATATTGAATCATGCTAAATAAACAAAGTGATAAAATACCAAAAAGACTAAGCATGCTCAAACCTATCCCATATTGGATTGGTGCTATTTTGGAAAATAGCCCTTTCCCAACCCTTGATAATGCCAATGATGATGATGCAATGGACAAAATCAATTCTCAAATGAAGAGAGTGACTTTGCATAAGCTTTTGTAGATTTGAAAATGCTAAGATTGTGGAGGATTTGTTGAAGGATGAAGCCTCTATTTAAAGATTCTCAAGTTGAAAGAATTCTTATGAGAGAGCAATGTGGGATAAAGATTTGGCCCATGAGATGAAGCCACTTGTCAACTTGTTATAGGATGACAAATGAGCACATTTTGGTCAATGTTCCAAAGAGGGGGAGATTCAAATTTGAATTTGAGATATAAATGTTGAGTTTGACCTTTGCAAGAGCCATGTAAGAGCTCATAAATGCTTTTTTGGATGTCTATGTCCACTTGTTTTTGAATTCAAACTTGAGGGAATATTCCTCAAAGATGCCATGTTGATGGAAAATGTTGAATTTATAAATGAATTAAAATAATTTATTGGTGCAAGTGGGAGAAGCTAGAGGATGTGATTGGTGGTTAGATTAGGTTAATTAGGATTAGCTAAACTTAGATGATGATTAGGGGATTTTGACCCATTTGACTTAAATATTTTGATTTATTTAAATCAAGAGGGAGAAATATGACTTTTGAGATTTAATTAAATAATATTTTTTTATTTAATTAAAAGGTTGATGTGAGACTTTGATTTATTTAATTTAAATGAATAACCTTAAGAATGAATTAAATAGTCCTGATTTACTTGGTGAATGGATTTGATGAGCTTGATTAATTTAATGAGTGGATGAATATGAACTAAGTGCATAATGATAATTTCATGTGTCTACATTTTTCCCCTCTTTGAAGCAATGTTCTTGTTGCATTAGTTCAAAGAATAATCTTACCGCAATAAATAAATAAATAAATAAATTATTTTTTTAGTTGCCCTAGCAGAAAGAAGTACACTAGTACATTTCCCCCTCGAGAGATCGAGCAAAAAGATTCTATTTGAGGGTCAATCTCACGATAAAGAGGTTTAAAATGGATGGTTGTGGATGATGATGCAAATGAGATGATTTTAAGATGCTTAGAATAACAAATCTATATTATCTTAAACAACTTAACTGATGATATGATGTGAGATGGATGAGATTGATGATGTGATATGCTATGATTATGCAAATGTACAATTTTATGAGATGCTTAGACTAACAGATCTATATTATGATGATGATGCAAATGCAATGCATGCGAAATGATCGATGTTTCCTATTATGTATGATATGAATGATATGTGGTATGCTAATAGTTTTGTGGATGTAGGATGGATGCATGATGGATGCATGATGGATGCATTGGTGATGTTATGTTAGAGTGGAAATAAGAAATGAGATGATGACAACAGGATCCAACAAGCCAACTTTATGAGAGATGGTGATGAGAAATGGATGATGATGATTTGCTTATCAAGGATTGGGATTTTAAAAGGCCTACTTACCTTATGTTTGATAACACATGTAGATACGATGCATCAAGGTATAAAGAACCAGGATGGCATTGTACCTAGTGTGATGGAATTTGAATTGACAAATAGATAGGAGTATTCTTGTTCACACTTGGCATATGGAAACCTTGCTAGGATGTACCTAATCAAAGCAAGTATTCGCCAAGTTATTTTACAAAAGCATCCAACAAGCACAATAGACAAAAGGATAATGATCATTGCCCCATTCCTATCTCTCTAAATCCTTCATTTGGATATCATTGATAGGTCCTTGAAATGAGCGCAATAAGATAAATCAAATGAAAAGATCAAGTACGCAAACAAGCCAATGTTCTTCATACCTTCAGCCAAAAGGATGTGTTTTGATAGGATAGGAATCCAAGGTGATATCCAAAATGATGCTCATTGTCAGAACGATATATCCTAGGACATGCATTGTATAGGATGATGATGGGTTGATAAGTTGATTGATACATTGTTGATATAAGGTAGATTGACATGTTTGAAAATGATCAAAAGTTTGATTTTGCGTTTAACTATTTGTTGTTTTGATTTTGATTTTATGATTGAAGTTTTCTTTTGTTAATTGCTATGATTGTTTTTGTTTGTTTTTCCAAAGGAGGAAGGTGACAAATTTTTTTTATCATGGATGATTGATTATTGTGGGTGCAAGCGAGATGAGACAGATGGATTTTTTCAAATATTTGGATGTTTTTGACATTTTGAAATGTTTTGAGGCTGTTTTTGGTGTTTTTGAGATTTTACAAATGTTTTAATTTTCAATTTTTCAAATGTTTTGGGGTTTTCTAAGATTTTATGGATGTTTTGGATTTTGATTTTTCAATGTTTTTGGATTTTGTGTTTTTTTTTGAATGTTTTGATTTTGATGTTTTCAATGTTTTGGATTTTGATGTCTCGGGTTGATCGTGAGATGAGCCTTGCCTACGCTTTAAGCTCAAAGATGATGTAGTTCAGATTCCAATGTTTTTTATGTTTTGATTTTGATTGATATGTTTTGAATGTTTTTGGATTTTCTAATTTTTTGATGTTTTTTGGATTTTTGCATGATTTTGACGATTTGGATATGGATATGTGTGATAATACCAGTGCTCTATTTGGGGATTTTGCTAAAAACCAAGCTAAGGTTGATTGATCAGATCAATCGATTGATGATGATGATAACATTGTTGAGGATACATAGCAATGCAAGGATTTGATTGATCAGGATTGATGATGATAACATTGTTGAGGATGCACAACAATGCAAGGATTGATGATGATAACATTGTTGAGGATGAAAAACAATGCAAGGATAGTATTAAGAAACACAAGGATTTAGATGTTGATGGGATTGATGATGATAACATTGTTGAGGATGCACAACAATGCAAGGATTTGATTGATTAGGATTGATGATGATAACATTGTTGAGGATGCACAACAATGCAAGGATAGTGTTAAAAAACACAAGGATATCCTGAGATGATAATTTTTTGATTGGATTTGATTGATCATGATTAATGAAGCTTGATTTGAAACAAAAGATGTTTTGGATGATTTGATGTGATGTTTGAAGTGCAGCTTAGATGCAACTAATAGCGATTACTTGAATTGATGTTCAATGAAAGATGAAACTTGATAAGGAACATCTTCTCATCAAAATGTACCATGGGCTAGTGTTTTGGAATTTTGGATCACAAATACTTTGACCAATTTGATTTTACATTTATCAATGTTTGGATTACCCCATAAGTTGGAGGATATAGATCAAGATTTCTTCCTAAAGAAAGATGTAAATATATGCTCCTAGTGTCTAGCAATGTATGGAATGTCATGTGTGGATGCTCAGATAGGTGAATGGATGGATGGATATGGTTAATCTTGTGATAAGATAAGGTGTTTAGATAAAGAATGTTCATTTGGATAATGTTTCATGGCTCAGATAACATTGGATAGGATAGGATCAGTGAAAATGACCCATGTCAAGATGTTTACCATAAGCAAGTGTAAAGTGTGCCCCAAACTTTCATCAAGATCAAGATAACTTGGATGATGGATGTAGATGGATGAAAAATGGATTGGATAAATGGTTCATGGATGAATGGATTTATTATGGATAAGATGGATGGATTGTTGGCTTTATTACGGATGGGATAAGATGTTTTCACCTGAAGTGGTGCACATAGATGCTTGATTCTACACATGACACCTATTTTCCAGGTTTTCATCATGGTACCTACCCAAAGCGTTGCCCATGTGATTTTCATTAGAGGACGATTTTTCTCTTTACTATTTTCAATCCTTTTTTTCTGATTGTTTTTTTGGATTTTCATTTTTTTTGGATTTTTTATTTTTTGAAAGATTTTAAGCTCATGCCAAATCATAAGGTGTTGCTGATGTCAATGCCCCTATCATCATGTGCCATCAATATCCTTCTTGAAGAAGCTACTTTGCTAGAATATGTGCACTTGAATGCAACTTTTGGGATTCTTGATCTACTTTATTGATATCAGGATTAACTCTGTCTCTATGCATACATCACGATAAAGTTCCTTTAGAATCCTTATGATGAAGGGTCATTGCCAATACATGGTCAATGTGAGAATTGGATATTATGCATGGAGGCGTGAATGGAGTGTGTTTAGGGATCATAAAAGATGTATTGGTTGACAAATTGAAATCTTTGAGTCTCCAAACTTGGGATGATGAGCAATGATGGGTGGATATGAAAGTGTGTGTAGAACTAGGACCAATTGCTTGATACACTTTGTATGTCACTTGAAAATCCTGCTTTTTCTTTTGTGGACATCTTTGATGGATACTTTTCCCTTTTTTTATTTTTCCCCATAGTTTCTTTGACTAATGGAGTTTGATAGGGATAATCTTTCTTTGTATGTTTTGGTATCCATGCGTATTTGATTTTTCCATTATGCTTCTCAACTTCTTTTGCTTTGATAATGTTCTTCATACTTTGATTCACATATTTCCTTTGATGTTTGTCCCAACTTGTGGATGGGGTGATGGGTGGATGAAGATTCATGGTGTGGCTGGTTGTAGTATTGGCCTCGGTTTCATCATAAGGATTCTTCGTGCTCCCTATATTGATGCTTGCTTGAGACATAGTTTCCCCTAGTATTGTGGAAGTAGTACCTTCATGCCTTGATTTTGCTTGTTATGAGATATCATTTTCAGTAAACATGCACTGACAAATGACCACTATAGATGACATTGTCACAATTTACCGCTATACTAACTCCAGATGGATTATACTGTTCTATCTAACTTGCTTTCTTGAGTGGATAATGTTTGATAACTTTATTCATGATGTCCTCAGTCTAAATTTGCAATATATCTGATACTTTTGTTGACAACTCTATTTGGCTATAGGAATCAATAGCCTGCTCTTTTTGTGTAATAATGTCAGGATTAAAGGAATCATGTTTTGAATGAAGATCATCTATGTGTCCATTCATAGAAATCATCTCATGGGTAGATGGAGGAGTATGTGCTACATGGATACGATCATCTCGCATAGATAGGAGAGTTTCCATTAGATTATTGTAGTATCTTGAAGATACAAATTCTTGATCTTGATTAATTTTGGGATTGCTTTTGACACGCTTTGGATCAAGTTCTTGACATGGGTCAATTTCAAAGGATGGATTACTTACAAAGGATTCTTGGACATCATCATTAGACATGGTAAGTGACTAATTATCCTCTTGATATTTGAGTGAATTTGGATCAAGTGTCGAGTTGAGGATTCTCTCAATATATGTAACCATGAGGTCAATGGGGGTCAACATGTCTTGGAAGAGACCATTGCTAGACCTTGGTGAAAGATTTTGATCATGCTTTGGAATAAATTCTTGAGATATGTCCTCTAACTCATAAGGCGATGTAGAGAAATTTTCAACATGATCATAGGGGAATGGATCGTGCATTATGTCAATAAGATCAAATAATCCTAACACTCCTTGAAATAGATCGCTAAAAAGTAGCTCTTGATTTATGGTGAGTTGATCATCGGATGGGGTGGAAACATCTTCAAGGTGCTCATCGAAGGAGAGATCTTGATCATTATTTTCAACAATTGTGGTGGAGGGATTTCCGATGTCCTCAACCATAGGGTCAAATGATGTTGACATTTCTTGAATTCGATCATTACCGAGTATTATTGGTGGATTTTGATCATGATTGAAAAGTGACTTTTGACCTATGTTGATTTGATCTTCATACAAGATTGAAACATCTTCAATGTGCTCTTTGATGGATAGATCTTGATCATTGCTTTCAACAATTCTAGTAGGGATATTGTCAATGCTATCACCAGTGGATGAATGTTTATCATTATCCCCAATAGTTATCCTTTTTTTCGTGTTTGTGCTTGTGTTTGTTGGGTAGCCTGAGAGGCTTCGGTAGCTTGAGAGGCTTGTTGCACTTTTTGAGCTTGTGTTGCTTGTTGTGTGGCTAGATATTGTTGGATGGCCTTTTGGTAGGCCAGGTGAGCTTTTAGTGCAATGTTATATTGTCTTGTTACGTTTGGTTTTGGTGGTAGTGGTGGCAGATTCTAAATCATGTTGGATGTAGTGATAAGTCATTGAGATACGTTTGGAGTGATCATGAGGGTTTCAGATATGATGGGATTGATCAAGGTGATATGAATGGTCGGAATGACCGAGGTGATAGGTCTTTGGGAGACCATATTTTGATTTGTCAGGATTGATGTTGTCATTTTATTAGATACCATCTTTTGGTGTGATGTTGATGGTATATTCAAAGGATTTGATGTGATGGCTTGATTGGTGTTAAGTGGATTGATTTGGATGGAGTGATTGGTGCTAGGTAAAGGGGGAAGCCCTAAACCAAGGAATGATGTTGATATGGGTAATAGTGGTGGAGATGTCTCTTGGCACAATGACAACTATTTTGGTAAGTGTAGCAATTTGATCTCGCCAAATTTGATCTTTATTTTGATCTTGACTCCCTTGATATAGTTGATTTGTTTTTTTTTCAAGTAGATTTGGGATGCACACTTGTGATTTTTGAATGGGATCATGGACAAATTCATTTTGGACAATGTTCTAATTTGGGATGATGTTCAAATTTGGCATGATAGGTTGAATTTTCCCATTGTTGGTGTTTGGAATCACATTGCCTTGATTTAGGTAACTTTGATTTTGCACGGTGTTACCTCGACTTGGATTAATACATGGAGTTATTAACATTTTGTTTGGAATTTGAACAACATTTGTATGATTCGCAAAAATATTTATCCCAAAGTTTTCTGGATTCATGCTTGTTAAAATTGTAGATAGTACATTCACATTTGGCATGTTGGGATTTGATGGGATGATGTTGTTCATTTGAAGCTCATGCATTGATTGTTTGGTTGACAAACTTGTAGGTTTGGATTTATATCTACCATCGAGAAATGTGTTCCAATCTTTGATTTGGGCATGCTCATACTTGTTGTGCCATTGACATTTGTAGAAGGTAATGAGCTCATGTACAAATTGTATAGATGTGAGTGTTGATAATAAATTAGTGTTGTAAGGCTTTGATAGCTTAGTTGACTTGGATTACTCATGATGTATGGATCAAGTTTATATTCCATGTTTTTCTTGTGTTTTGACCTTGTTGATCTCTAAGGTGTTTAGGACCAATGATGAGATGAAGGATGAAAGTGGGTGAATGATATGAGTGTTGAATGTTTAGGGTTTTTTGGATCAATGCTAGACTTAGGGTTTGATTTTGATTGGTTTGATTTAGATATTGAACTTGTAAACCCTAAGATGTTAGATGTCATCTTAGGATGAACTTGTTCAAAGGGATGCTAATTCAATTTAAATGTACGAGAAAGGATGTATTCCCATACACCTAACTAAACAAAGTGATTTTGATTTTGATGATTTACCCAAGTCTAGAATGATGTTTTCAAAGCTCTAGAGTTGTTTGTGGGATGAAGATGATAAATGTTTGGATGAATGAAGTGTTTGATTTTGATCCTAAATGAATCTAGGAAGGACTTGTTTACTAGAACAAGATAGTGAAGAACATTCCTTTCTCTAAGAGTAATTTCAAAATCAAAAGACTAATGTTTATATAAAAACCATATGACTAAAAGATGCCAAGAACATGTGTCAGGTCCAATTGATTCAATATTTTGTCAATGTATTCTTTTAACCACAAACACACTCTTGGTTAGATTTTGAATCTAGATGTCTAATGTCTCAACTTTCCCCTTATCCCACAAAGTGTATTATGTGGAAACCAAGGAAATTTGAGGCAAGAGTTACCTATTGTTGACTTTAGTAGGAGCAAATTGAGATGAAATCCAAATGCTTAGAAGCCTCTAAGGATACGAATCCCAAGGGAAAGCAATAACATGTGAATTTGTTCAAGGATATTTGCTTCTCCTAAAGGGTTTGAGATTTGATGCTCATGTTGAATGTTGGTTTTCCAATGTTTTTGATTAAAAGCTCTGTGTTTTCAAACTAACTCACAAGCAATATAACACCCTAGCTCAATTGGTACATTTTTCTTGGTGGGCTTGCCTCATGCCCTTTGTATTAGAGATTATTTTACATGCAACCATGGAGAGAGTATAAAGGTATGTTAAGAGTGAAGTATTAACTTCTATACTTTAACCAAGATCGGACATGGAAAGTAACTTCTTGGAATCTAAGTTCCAATGCACCACTTTGATAAACTCATTGGATGGACTGGTTGGCTGCTACAAAAAAGGGTTTATTATAGTTTAGACTTTCCATTCATGGAGATTGACCCATATGGCAAGAGTTCCCTTTTAGATCCATCTCGTCGGAATCAACCGTGTGATATTGGCATTTCTTCCAATACCCACATTTATATCCTGGCTGGAAATACTCTTGGGTTCAGAGTGTTACCGGTTGAGTCATTCCCTTGGGTGAGTAGTTTTTCCCCAAGGTATTCCCTATAAGATAGACAAAAGTGAATAAAATTATTCATAGTTCGATCAACTGTTGTTTATAAACCAAGGGAGAACACATGCAATAAATTTATTCAAACTCGCACAAGATTTTGCTCAATTTTAAATCCAAAATGAAGTGTGTGGGTAATTAATTACACAATTTAATGTCACCAAAATCCTTTTGATTCTCAAGATCACCATGAGGTGCGAGAGAAGTGCATACATATTTTTATGATATTACTTTGTGTAAATAATTACAAAACAATAAAGATACACATTCATTTTAAGCACCAAAAGAAAGATGAAGATTTGATTGTTCAATTTTATCCCAACAAAGTAGTGTCTAGTCAGTTTATAATGTTCAATTTCAATCCAACTTGGAAAACAAACAATGATCTAGTTGGCTTAAAACAGAAAATTAAAGCAGTAAATGGAGGCTCCAAGCATTGAAAAATGCTCAATGAATTTTAGTTTCAATGTCTGATTCTCCAAGATTCCTCCAAAGATTGCTTCTTATGCTTTAATGTTGTAATTCCTTTGTGTGAACAAAAATGCTCCTCCTTCCTCCTTTTGTTTCCTATTAAGAAAGAAAATCAAATTATTCAATTAAAATCATTGTAAGCACTAACTTCCAGTAATAGAATGATTTTAAATGAAATGGCTAATAAGTGAAACATCAATAAATGGATTATCAATAAATAAGTGAATCTCCTCCCTCCTCCGTTTTCCTTCCTTCCATGATGATATATTGATTCTCATTGGCTAAGCCTGGAAAAGGCCATTAATGAATGCCACCCATCAAGAAGATTCCTACAAAAACCATAAGTGTAGAATCATTAATCATTTAATAAATTATTAGTCACTTTTTTTAATGCATTCAGTTCAACGATCATTGAGATTTGTAGATTTGGACAATAAGAGTAAATCATTGAACAAAACCACATTCAAAACCAAATTTAAAAAAAAACAAAAATCATTGTCCCCAGAAGTCAAAAACAAAATACTTTAGGGAAATTAGTGTTTAGAATACAAAGAATTCAATGCTAAAAAGCCATTTTGCACTAGCTGTGATCTACGAGGTGATGGGTTATCCACAACCGAACTTCTGATTTTTGAAATATTTGCTTCACTCACTGGTCTCTCACATCATTCACGTAGGTTATCCATTAAGGCACACTTCAAACATTGAAAGACTCAAAAAGCCCCTAAATGGTATATTATCCTCAATCCCAATTGCAAGTTTTGTGTGGTTTTCATGCTAAACCATTAAAATCTGATATAACAATGTCAAAAGAAAACCACCATCTTTTAACTACCATTATGCCAATGCATAATTACTAGTGTTTTTCTTAGTAGTATTTTTGACTTGACTATGTGTTGCAGGAAATTGCTTAGCATATAAGAAACTTATAATATAAGTTACTCCACTTCCACCTATTTGTCACATAACAAAATTTTGTCAAAGATGGACATATATATTTCAAAAAAAATAGAGAGAATATGAACTAACATTCAAATGGAGATCCCATCAATCTATTGTTGGAGGAGTCACACCACTGCCAAGTGCAATAATATTGGCACTTGCATTACAAAGTGATGCCATTGGAGAGGAGTTGTGGGTGGTCAAACTCGCCATGGGAAAGGACATACGCATCCATGTTGGCACACTGCCGGACCACTGCAGTGATGGAAGGACTAGAGTTCAAGTTCTATGTCTCCAATGCATTAATAAATATGTATGTCTAGTGCAGGCGTACAAACTGTGCACACAAAGTTTTAGAAGAGATACAAGCAAATGCTATTAGCCGGTGTGAAGCTGAATTCTAGAGTCTTTGAGGCTTTCAAAGACATTCGGGTTAATGCAAGTGTGCAAGTGTAAAGCTAAGTTCTACAACCTTTGCGAAGCATCCTTCCTTAAAAAAAAATGCCGCTTTTGGGAAAAAGTAGACCGTTAATAGAAAATGCATAGGGAATCTTTGTCAAATATTATAGCTGGAAAATGCTTTGGAAAACACGTACGGAAAATGTGGATGCCTCCACCAGGCATGGGAATTATTAATAGAATGCCTCAGAAATTCCAGTCATAGGGAACACAATGATTATAGGATATGCACAAAAAGTAAGTATATCTAGCCGCAACATAAATATCATTGAATGCAAGTAGTAGGTGTATCTAGCCATGTCTAAATGTCTATGTGAGACTTTCAGGCTAATGCAAATAATAGGTGTAAAAGAAAATTCTACAACCTTTCCCTAGTGAATAAATGGATTGCACAACCTTTGCACAACATCCTCTCCATAAACGAAATTACTAGAGTTGCAGAAGGAATATATGACTGCATAGATAATGCAAAATTCATGTCAAAATTTATATTGGAAATCCAAATACACGACTTCTACATATATAAAATCTATGGCATTGAATATGATTGACCAGGTGAGTGAAATGAGCAACAACCATTTAAGCTTAAAGGAATCGATCACCAAATTTTTCTTTTTAAAAGCATTAGAAAAGTACGACAACTAGACTTTAATGAGTTTTACATTTTTTGCAGAGTAGTAACATTAGTCAAGGACATGGAATAAAATATACTTCCCTCGGCTACACCATGTGCTTGTTGGCACCTGTGGTGGAGGATATGTGGAGACTAATCTTCATGCACTTTTTAAGACTTTGAATCCTTCTCTTTCAGGATTATCAACTACTCCTTGTTCTCCAACAATCATAAAAGACATACCTGATAGAATGAAAGGGATTTTTTATATTTAGTGCCTGAGTTGCCAATAAATCTTCCCTTAACAACAAAGGTGATCATTTATAACTTTGGCATTCTTATTAGTGAGCCGGCGAGAAGCTACGAAATTCAATGTGGGCAGATCCAAGGCTAATTTTGTACAGTGGATGTTTGAGAATGTGAAAGTAGAAAAATGGATGTATGGTGTGGCAGAGATGGGTGAGCTAAAATCTAAGGAGAGGGAGGTGGAAAGAGTGTTGAACATAGCATTGGCATGTGTGGAGCAGGACAAAGATTACATGCTTACCATGAGTGAGGTTGTGGAGAAATTAACCAGAGAGTATTAATGCTTGGGGGACATGCCATCACATCTCCCATGTCCATCCCTCCTATGATGGTTGACTGTGGGAAAACAAATTAAAGAGGAGAAGGTATAGGAATGCAAATGTAGGTTGAGCAGTAAATCGAGCCCAACTTGGATTCAATGAAAAAACGAAATCAAATCTCAAACTACTAATATACTTTTAATGATATGAAGTTTCCACAATCCATAATGTTCTTTGCAATGGTTTCTAGTTTTGATTGTGTGATAATTTTTGCATCAAATTATCACACAATCAAAACCAGAAACCATTGCAAAGTACTAATATACTTTTTGCACTCTCAAATAAATCTAAAAAGTTAAAAGAAATCAATGAAAAAAATGGATAAGCACAACCAGCTTGGATTCAATGAAAAGGCCCTCCTTCTTGCGCCATTATGTGGATGGTGAAAATCTGCAAATGGCTAAAACTAACACACACACATTAGCATGATTATCACTTTAAAACATAGCAAATTATCAAGCATCCATATGAAATATTGAATCATGCTAAATAAACAAAGTGATAAAATACCAAAAAGACTAAGCATGCTCAAACCTATCCCATATTGGATTGGTGCTATTGTGGAAAATAGCCCTTTCCCAACCCTTGATAATGCCAATGATGATGATGCAATGGACAAAATCAGTTTTAAAATGAAGAGAGTGACTTTGCATAATCTTTTGTAGATCTGAAAATGCTAAGATTGTGGAGGATTTGTTGAAGGATGAAGCCTCTATTTAAAGATTCTCAAATTGAAAGAATGCTTATGAGAGAGAAATGTGGGATAAAGATTTGGCCAATGAGATGGAGCAACTTGTCAACTTGTGATAGGATGAGGAATGAGCACATTTTGGTCAATGTTCCAAAGAGGGGGAGATTCAAATTTGAATTTGAGATATAAATGTTGAGTTTGACCTTTGCAAGAGACATGTAAGAGCCATGTAAGAGCTCATAAATGCTTTTTTGGATGTACATGTCCACTTGTTTTTGAATTCAAACTTGAGGGAATATTCCTCAAAGATGCCATGTTGATGGAAACTGTTGAATTTATAAATGAATTAAAATGATTTATTGGTGCAAGTGGGAAAAGCTAGAGGATGTGATGGGTGGTTAGATAAGGTTAATCAGGATTAGCTTAACTTAGATGATGATTAGGGGATTTTGACCTATTTGACTTAAATATTTTGATTTATTTAAATCAAGAAGGAGAAATATGACTTTTTAGATTTAATTACATAAAGTTTGGTTTATTTAATTAAAAGGTTGATGTGAGACTTTGATTTATTTAATTTAAATGAATAACCTTAGGAATGAATTAAATAGTCCTGATTTACTTGGTGAATGGATTTGATGAGCTTGATTAATTTAATGAGTGGATGAATATGAACTAAGTGCATAATTCTAATTTCATGTGTCTACACAAATAATACCCCATCCTCAACAATTTCTTGGCTATAGTCATTCCACTCGAGTGTGAACCACAGATACCGTTATGTACTTCAGTTAGAGTGGTTAATGCCTCCTCAGTGTTTAAGCAGTGCAGTAAGGTTCCTTCTATGCTCCTACGATATAAGGTTTCTCCTAGGATGACAAATTTGGATGCCTCTTTTACAAAGGTTCATTTTAGGTTTGATGGTAAGTTGGTGGGTATGACTCCTATTTGAAGGTATGTGTAAGTGTCGTGATACCAAGGATCACTAAGACCAACGATTTCACACATGAATTCTAATTCAAGGACCTTGAATGAGGGCATGATAAGCTGCTCTATTAGGAATTCATTTTTTGGAACATTATTGATAATGTTCAATAGGGACCCAATTGTTGCCATGGCATCTACTGCTCTATTGTTCACTCTAGGTGTCTACTCAAATGTAATTTTGATGAAGGATTATTTGAGAGTCTCCACCAATTTCTTGTATGGAGTGAGCTTGTCGTCCTTGGTTTCATATTCATCATTCACTTGATTTATTATCAATTGGGAATCTCCATATACTCTGAGAGCTATAATATTCCATTACACTGCTATTCTAAGACCTATGGTTAAAGCCTCATATTCTGCTATGTTATTGGTGCAAGGAAACACCAACTTATAGGAAATTGGTATGCAATCCCCTTATGGGGTCATAAAGAAGACACCGGCTCCTGATCCATGCTACGTGTATGAGCCATCAAAGTATAGTTTCCAATGGTTAGCTATGTTCAGATTGAAAATAGATTCATCTAGAAACTCTGAGATGAGATGATTCTTAGAATAGATTGGTGCTTCTGCAAGTTGATCTGCAATGACTTGGCCTTTGATTGCTTTCTGCTCCACATATTTGATGTCATATTCTGATAGTATCATCACCCATTTGGCCATTATTCCTGTGAGTTTTGCCTTTGATAATAAGCACTTGAGAGGATCAATTTTGGCTATGAGTTTTATTTTGTGTGCCAACATGTAATGTTTGAATTTTTGTGATGCGAACACTATTGCGAGGCATGCTTTCTCAATGAATGAATAGTTTAGCTCATGCCCAACCATTGTTCTGCTAATGTAATAGATATCCCTTTCTATTCCATTTTTGTCATGCTGAGCTAGGAGAGCTCCAAGGGTTGTTGTTGTTGCTGACACATAGAGAATCAATGGTTTTCTTGGGATTGGTGGCATTAAGATCGATGGTGTTAGTAGATATTCCTTGATTTTATTGAATGCCTCTTCACACTTGGTATCCCATTTGTATGCTACTCCCTTGTGAAGTAGGTGTGAGTATGAGTTTTTTTTGTCCACCAACTATGCTATGAATCTTTGAATGGATTGGAGCTTGCCTTGGAGACCCCTCAATTTCTTTAATGTTTTTGGTGCCTCCATATTGAGGATTGCTTTTACCTTTGTTGGATCTACTCAATACCTCTCATTAACACTATATATCCTAGCATTTTTCTTGATTGTACACCAAAGACACACTTCTTTGGGTTTAATCTAACCTTGTACTCTTCCAGCCTATCAAAAATGGCACCAAGGGTTGCTATGTGATCTTTTCTCTTTTTGGATTTAGCTATAATATCATCAACATAATCTTTGTTCATCTTATGAATCATGTCATGGAATATCAATGTCATGGCCCTTTGGTATGTTGCTCCTATGTACTTTAAGTTGAATGGCATCATATTCCAGCAATAGGTCCCCCATGGACAAGTGGAAGTTTATTTATGTTGGTCCTCTTTAGCTATCATGATCTGATTGTACCTTGAGAATCCATCCATTAGTGACAACATTTCATGTCTAGCTATCATATCTACGATCATGTCAATGTTTGGAAGTGGGAAGTCATCTTTCAGACATGCTTTATTCAAGTATTTGAAGTCTGTACAGATTCTGATGTTCCTATCAGGTTTTAAAATAGGTACCAAGTTTGATACCCATTCTGGATAATCTATCGGTCGGATGAATCCCACATCTAATAGCTTTTTTAGCTCCATTTTGACTAATAAAGCAATTTGAGGGTGCATTTTTTGAAGTTTTTGTTTGACCGGATTTGCTTCGGGATATACTGTTAAGTGGTGTACCATGACCTCTGGATCAAGTCTAGGCATGTCAGCATAGCTCTGTATGAAGTTTATCTATCTCTCTTTTAGGAAGGCTGCTAGGAGCTCTTGCTCTTCTGATAATAATGATTCTGCATAGAATGTGATATGTGGGGTTTCCTCTTTTCCTAGGTTGACCAGATTGCATTTTTCTACTAGGACTACTAATTTTTCTTGGTGAAGAGCTTTGAAAGGAAGATTGAGTCCCTCATCCTCGGCTGTCTTGGAGAGGTTTTCACCATTGGATGCATGCTTTCTTTTTACTTTTTTCTGGTCAAAGAGTGCCATAGTATGGTTTTCATTTAAGGATTTAGATATGATTCTTAATTTTTCACTTTTGTGACTGAGGGATTCAAGAATTTCCCCATAATAAGCATGTGTATCTAGCTCAATTATGAACCCCGCTTTATGATCCCCATCTGGAATGTTATTCCATAGTCCCATGAATTCTGAGAGTTCCTCATCATTTTTGAATGTATCAAGAACTGGCGGTCCTCGTTGGTTATAGTCGATGAGTTGGGGATATATTAGGTGGATATCATGATTTGGGTGGTCAGATTCAAAAGATAGGGTGCTAATGATGAAAAGAGTGGTATCCTAAAATAGCCTAGGGAGATTGGGTGTGGGATCCTCATCATCACTACTACTATAGACGTCAATTATATTAAATGTATAGTTATCTAAGATGTGACCTATAGATACTAGTAAGCATAATTCTACTACGGTTGGCTAAGGAGGATTATTAATAGTTCTAACTGGAGAACTTCAGCCACATATGGTTATCCTCAGAGGGGTACATCCAAGGCCAAGATTTTTTATCAGTCGCATCTCTGGCATGATAGCTATTATAAGCCCATTGTCATTTCTCCCAAGTCTTTGATTTCTATCATAGCTCATTGTGAGCATCATTTGCAGACACTTGCTTCTGGCATCCATTGGTAAGTCAGCTACTATTCATTCATCTTGATATAGCATATGTGATGGAGCTACCTCAATAACTTCTCAACCAAGATTTCCCCATCTTGTAAATGTGGGATAGTCCATAGGAGACCTTTGGGATGTGGACGATTCATTTATTTGTGAGTGTCCCCATGATCTAGGAGATTGTGGTAACTCTCCTACCACAAAAGCATTATTAGGGAGCTTGTAGTTTCCACAAATTTTATCTTGGATGATGACCTTAATATCAAAGATGGTGGGGATGGTGGGAGTGGCGGGTGTCTCTGTCACAAAAGTGGATGCGAGGGTGGTAGGCTCAATGTATGGTGTAGATGGACCCTCATCATTTTTTGGTACTTGGTAGATTTTATAGTACCTTTCTTCAAGGATTTTGGCATAGGAGAAGGGTTTGATATCTCCATGGATAGTAATTTCTTGTCCCTCATGTGTAAATTTCACACATTGGTGGAAAGTTGATGCCACTACCTTCATTGCATGAATCCATGGGAATCCTAGGATGATGTTATATGGAAAGTTGAGGTCTAAGACCTGACAAGTGGTTTCCATTATGGTAGGCCCTACTTGAATAGGGAGTTTGATTGTGCCCTGAGACACTCTTTCTTGATCATCATATGCTTTTATTGTGATACCCTTTCCTTTGTCGATGGAATCCTTTGATATTTTCAATTGTTTGATGAGGTTGAGAGAACAAATATTCAAACCTGCACCTCCATCCACCAAGACCCTTTTTACTTTGCTCTTTTGTACGATGGCTTCCAAGTGGAGTGCACAGTTGTGAGATGGTTGACTGGGGAAATCTTGGTTGTAGAATATGAGGATATTTGGCGTAATGATATTTCCAACCATAGCTTGGAATTGTTCCACATCAAGATCGATATGGATAGTGGATGAAGCCAACGCTTCCTCTAGGATTTTCTTATGGGCCGATGATATTTTTAGCAACTTCATGATGGAGATTTGCATTAGCGTTCTCTTGAGTTGATCCAGGACGTTGTAGCCATTGGGGACAGATCTAGATGTGGGAGCTTTGTTTGGCTAGGATGATCATATGATGGTGACTTTTCCACCTCTTGTGGTGACTCCACAATCGGCATGGGTGCCTTTGATGGTGATGACTATGCATTATTTATCTAGGGAGGCGACGACGGTTTCATACACATGATTTATGTTTGTTTGGATGCCCTTCCCTTTGTCATTGTTATTGTTATTCCCTTTATTGCCATGATTAGGCATCAGATTCATGTATATCTTAAGGTCTTGGTTTCCTATAGGTTGTTCCACGTTTATAATCCTCTTATAGATTAGATCTTGAATTATGTTTTTTAACCTCATACAACTGTTCATGGTATGTCCTTTGATTTTATGGAATTCACAAAGTTTATTTTCATTATACCAAGGAGGTTTTACATCTGGTTCTTGGTAATTCTCAAAGGTAGGAGCCTGAATGAGTTTTTCATTTATCAACTTCTTCATGATGAATTCTAGTGGCTCCCCCAAAGTAATGCATTTTTTCTTGGGATAACTCTTGTTGCATTGGGGTGGTCCCCTTTGATCATTGAGATTGTTGATTGTCAGATTGTTGTTTGGTTTTTGTATTGCATGATGACTATTTTGGTGTTGGATTTGGTTTTGTGGTGCAGGTGTATTTTGACGAGGGGCACTAATGACCACCTTGGCATCAACAACACTATCATTAGTAACATTTTTGTTCCTTGCCTAAGTGTGAGGTTTATTGTTGTAATTGGAGGGTGGGTGGTTTTTTTTGTTTGGGGTATGAGGTTGATTCTGCGAGTTGAGTCATAAGGGCTCGTTCGATGTTGAGTGCCTTGGGGATCAACTAGCCATATGTGGTAATCCCTTGAACCTTGAGATGAAATGCCAAGAGGTCGTCAAGGTTGGCTATGATGGTGCAAACTTGTTGTTCTTCAAGCGTGGTTCACTTGCTCCAATTGGCCTTGGATCTCCATCATTGTAGGAATGAAGTGAAGGATTCACCCTTTCCTTGTTTCAGAGCTAAGAGTTCTTCTAGACTAACATCCATTGCAATGTTGCATGCATGTAATATTTAATGAATGTGTCTATAATCTCTTCTAATTCCTGTGGGTAAGCGAGAGAACCATTCCATAGCATGGCCAACCAAACTTCAAGGAAATAGTTGCATTAGATAAGTATCATTGTATGCGATTTCCATGCAATGAACCTAGAATTCCTTGATGTGATCTTTAGGGTTTCCCATCCCATGATATTTGTCAAATTTTGGGATCTCAAATCCCTTGGGGAATGGTTTCATCACTAGGCTCCTATCAAATGGATAGGGGCACAAGTTGCTTGGTTTTTTTGTTGTTCACCCTAATTGAAGATTGAGCACTTGTTGCAAGAGACCTCATTTGTGTCGTTAGATCATTTTGCGGATCAAGGGGAAGGATGAAGGTGTTTTGGGGGTTTGTCGATTGTGGGTTGGATGGGTGGGTTGTTTGGTGTGTTGTTTGATTGGATTTGCACATTATGTCAAGCTAGGTATGCCTGCAGTTGCTGGTGTATGAACAATGCTTGTTGTTGTTCTTGTTGTTGCTGCTCTAAGATTGCCTGTTGTTGTTCTAACAATGCTTGTTCTTGGGCTACTAGGATTGCTTCTTCTTGTTGTTGTTGTTGTTATTCCAACAACGCTTGTTGTTGGGCTGCTAATTCAATTTCTTCTTGCTACTCTTGGTATTGTTTTAATGTTTGTTGATATGCTTGCAATTACGCTACTTGTTGTTGTGCAAGAATTTGTGCTTGTGCTTGCACTTGAGCTTGAGCTTGTGCTGCTCGTTGTTGCAATAGATTTTTTGCTTTTAATGCGACTTGGGCTACTTGGGTGGTTTGTGTGGCTTGCACAACTTGAGTAGCTTCTTGTTGTTGTTGCAATAATGCTTGGGCTTGTGCGGCCTATTGTGCTTGTAATGCGGCTTGGGCTGCTTGGGCAGTTTGTGCAGCTTAAGTAGCTTGTTAGGAAACTAGTTGCATGGATTTTCTTTTGCACTTGTTGGAATACCCTTTGAAAAGTAGCTTGTAATGCCGCATTGTATTGGCTTGATGTGCTAGAAGTTGGTGGTGGTGGGGTGGTGGTGTATTTGGGATGGCGTTTGTGGTGGTGGTGAGTGGTGATGTCATTTTTTATGGTTAAAGTGATGGATGGTGTTGTCAATGTGGTTGGCCCTTGAGATACCATGCTTTGAGATATTATGGGGGTGGTGGATGATGTCACGATTAGTTGTGTAGTTGTAATCTATTGTTATGATATTGATGACAAGCTTTAAACATTCATTGTGATTTTTTGATTGGTGATTGGGATGTTGGTTTAATTGATACTTGGTAAAGGGGGATGCCCTAAGCCAAGGAGAGGTAAATAATGGTGGTAATAGTGGAAGTAGTGAAAATATGAGGGGGGTGAGTCCTTGGGAAAATGATGTGGTTCCAAAGATTCCCCCAAGTCTGAACATGTCTCATTCCTCTTGTGAATTTGTGAGGAGAGGAGTTTGAGTTGTTGTACAGAAGGTTGATGATGATGGGTCATGATGGAAAGTGAGAGGAACATACTTGTGTAGTGGATTTTTGGGTATGTTTTGTTCCAAGATGGTGTTTTCATCCACATCTTGATTGTTAACAAGGGTGTGTGATTGAATAGCATTAAGAAATGCATTTCCTTTATTAATATTGGGTTGGGTTGGAGAAAATGATGTAGTGATTTGCGAAATTTTTTGGGTGATGCTTTGGGATGGGGGTGTGGATGAGATGGGAAGTGTGGATGAAATTAGAGGCATGACCTCTAAAGATGGTTCTTTTATTGAGCTTGCGTAAAAATTAGAAGGTAATTTGGCTTCTTTTTTTGCTAGTTCTAGCATGTATAATGAAGGGTTAAGCCTCATCATGATGTTGATGATTTTATGGTTTTCCAAATTTTGAAGCATTTTAGTCATTTCATTGTGAGACATCCCAAAGGTAAGGTATTCTCCTTGATTTTCCTCTTGTGTGTTTTGTGATGATGATATGGTCAAAGGATTGCTTGATTCAACATGATTCATTTTTGCATTTGTTTGGCTTAGATCACTTGAAGCAGGTGTTTCTTTGTCGGCTTCCATGCTCTTCTCATATTGAGATCTAGTTTGAACCATAAAACAAGGATCAATTTCTCAAGAATAGGGGAGTGAATCTCTTAATTCCTTGGATTGATCTTTACTTTATGCCCAAAAGAGAAGTTTTTAGGATATCTTGAGGATCACAAGGTGATGATGTAAGAGATGGATGATGTGGATGTTTTTGATCTTTTGATAAAATCTTGAGGGGGATGCTAGGCTTTTGGGACTTCAGGATATGTTTTAGATTTAGATTTTTTATTTGATGTTCTCTTGGGATTGTCCTTGATTGATTGATTTTGGTTTGATTTTGAACATATAGTCCTTAAGATGTTGGATGATTATCTAAAGGGTAGATTTTCTCAAGGGATGATAATTTGAATACGTGTAGGGAGAAGGATGCATCTACCGACACCTATTCAAACAAGATGATAGTTTAACTAAGCATATGGAGAAGGATGCATCTACATATACCTAGGTAAACAAGATGGTTTGATAACTTTGAATAAGAATATGCAAAAGGATGCATTTACACATTCCTAGCCAAAGATGATTTTGATAAGGATTTCAAGGATGTCATCTCAAGGATTTGGTGTTTTTGATTTTTGCCAAAAAGCCTAGCATTTAAGGATGCTTTCAATATTTTTCCAAAAGGTGATGGTGAGATGATTTTTGTTTTGATGTTTGAAGGATGGATGAGAAAATATTTTTTATTTGTTTTTGATCCTAAGATGAACCTAAAAAAGACTCTTTGTTTACCTATACCTCAGTATTGAAGAACATGCAATGCTTCTATAGTGATTCAATTTGTGCATACATTTTTGGATTTTGAACCAATGACTTTCATTTTGGGATTTGGACTTCTTGAGAACTTGTGAGGTTTCAACACACATGAAAGTTCATTTTTATTAGCTTTTCTTAATGGATTTATTTTACCAAAAACAATTTCTTTGATTTAAGTTTTCCAAACTAGATGTCCAATGTCTTAATTTCTTCACATCCCACAAAGTATGTTATGTGGAAATTTGATGAATCAAGGAAAGGGTTTACCTATTGTTTACTTTAGTAGACAAATCGAGATGTAATACAATGTTTAGAAACCTCTAAGGATGTAAATCCCAAGGGAAAGCAATAACATATGGATTAAGTCAGTTGTATTTGTCTTCTAAAGAGTTTGAAATTTTGATGAGGATGTTAAGTGTTTGTTTTCAAGATGTTTTCACATAAGCAAAGCATTTTGTGACCAAGAATAAGTACAACCCTATGGAGGTGTAAGACAATATTTCTTGGATTTCCACTTGGACAAGTCTAGCTACACTTATCTTTAGCGAATGGTTAGATGCTTGACCCCACTGGCTCCCCTCCACGGCTCATTAACGTCAATCAGGGCAGCCAAGCATCAATACCCATGAAACTTCCATGGGATGATTTCCATTTGTACTAAAATACTGTAAAAGTGTGGGGTGGCTTCAGAACAACCATTCTTGCACCAACAAATAGATTTAAGTATTTTGGAAATTCTATAACATGGGTTTTAATAAGGACTTTACGTTCGTGGAGATTGACCCATATGGAGAGAATCCCCTTTCAGATCCATCTCATCGGAATCAACCACGTGATATTGACATTTCTTCCAATACCAACATTTATATCCCAGCTAGAAATACTCTTGGGTTCAAAGTGTTACCGATTGAGTCGTTCCCTTTGGTGAGTACCTCTTCCCCAAGGTAGGCCCTCTAAGATAAACAAAAGTGAATAAACCTATTCATAGTTCGATCAACCCTTGTTTAGAAACAAAGGGAGAACACATGCAATAAATTCATTCACACTCGCACAAGATTTTGTTCAATTTTAAACCCAAAAATGAAGTGTGGAGGTGATTGCTTTGTCTTTACCTAAAATCATGAAAAAGGCCTTTTGATTCTCAAGATCTCTATAAAGCGCGAGAGAAACTGTGCATATGTCCTTTTTCAATGAAGTTAGTCTAAGTAAGCCCTCACAAAGACAAATAGAACATGTTCATTTTAGATCCCAAAAGTAATTGTGAGTTCTTTTTAAAGCACCAAAGGACCAATGATAGATATTTTGTTCAATTGTTAACCAAAGAAACAAACTCTAGTAAGTTATAGTCCTAATGTTCATTTTAGCCCTTGCAAGAAAATTTCGAAAAGGTTCTTTTTAAAGCCCAAATGAAACTAGTGTCCTAAGAAAGAAGTGATTACAATTTCTTAAAAGTGTTAAGGAAACACTAAAGTGTTTAAAAACACTTTGATCTTGCGAAATATCCCCCTCATGCTTCTCCTTCTTTCACTTTCAATTCCAACCTACAAGAGAGCAAACTAGTCAAATTCTACTAAATACAGAGATTAAAAAGCAGAAAATAGAAGATAAACTCATTAATGATCAAAAGAACATGCTAAAATTAAATTTCCACTTTTTACTCCCTTCCAGTGGTACAACCCATGATTGTGTCAGAGTTTGATTTCCCAATGGTGTTGTAGAGCATCGCTTACCAGTCAACGATGCTCTATGTCGAAGATAGTGAGCTCAACTGCGTCACACTTTTTTCTAGCATTGCTGTTTGATTTCTTTGAAAAGTCCAATGGGTCAAATCGGTCAAGCGATGCAGTTTGGAATTCAAATATTTAGGTGAGAAGACTCCAACATTGCACTTTGAGTTTCCAACAGTGCTATATGGTGATGTTGAAGATTCAGCGGTGCTAAAACAGTGACTTTGAGCTCTTAGCATTGGAATTTTTCTATGTATAAACAAAAACTTAGAATTTTGTGAGAAAAGTGATAAAAAATGATATGTTTCCCTCCTTCTAGTGCCAAATGTGTGAACCTCAATCCAAATACCTACAAAACAATGAGAACGAACACATTAAATTAGAATTTGCAAGCATGAACAAGGATTCCTAATGAGGGCACGACCCAAGACACAGAAAATAACCCACAAACAAGAGAATAATTTTATTATTTAGAAAATAGAACTTCTTACATGTAGAGGATCTCAAATCCCCAAGTTTTACAACACATGCAAGTTACAAGAAGCTACAGAATCACCCTTTCGTAATATGCGAGCTTGTCCCCAAAAGGTTACCCAAAAATACTAGAAACCAGCCCATAAATAGAGCTCCTCTTTAGTTTGGAGCCAAAACAACATTAAAATTTGAGTTTAGGTGGTTTGGCACTAAAAATTACCACTTGAAGTTCAAATTTCAAAAGAACATTTGCAATTGTATCTTCTAGAAAGTGCGCCAACTTCTCAGGGCCATAACTTTTGATCCGGGGCTCTGATTCACAAACCGTTTGAACCATTGGAAAGGTCTCAGAGTCAAGAATGCGCTCAAAATTGCTACACTAATTTTGGAAAGTTTCGGGGCCATTCTGGAAGATCTAAGTGCCTCAAATCCAACTCAGAAGATTTTCAGGTGCAAATCTGGGAAACTAAAACTGCAATATCTTTCAACCCAAGAATAGAAAATAAAAACCATAAATTGGGAATTTCATTATGACGAAAAGGGTATCCAAAAATGTAGAAACATCTAAAAAATGATAAAATTGAAAATTAACTATTTTTGGGTGATGCAAGATTGCCCTTACACCATTGGATGCTCCTGCATCAGACACCCAAGGTAATTTGAGAAGTGACCCCATCACGTCTCAGATGGTGGAGGAAAACCCAAATGGTCAACCTCTACCTTAAGCAACCGGGATGAATCTTCAACAGGCCATCCTTTCCATTTCACCAGATATTCTTCATACTACCTATTCCTGGTACTCCTTCCCACATGACTATCCAGGATTTCTTCAATCTCCTCCTTTTCTAAAGTAGCTGTTGGAATCCCACACTATTCCATCATTGGTACTTCCTTTGCGCCAACTTCATGATACTCTGTCAAATCTGAAATGTTGAACATAGGGGAAATGTTGAATCCATCTGGAAACTCTACCTCATATGCATTCCCTGAATCATGCCTCTTCAAAATGTTATAGGGACCGAACTTCTTCATCTTCAATTTGTTATATGTTCCCACTGGAACCCTTTCTTTCCTCAAGTGGACCATCACTTCATCACCAATCTGAAACTCCTTATACCTCCTCTTCTGACCTGCCTTAGCCTTATACTGCATATTCATCTTGTTAATATGTTCTCTTACCTTCTCATGTATATCCTTGATGTGTTCTACAAAATCTTTGGCTTTAGCACTTATTTTCTTCTTGTGGTCCATCTTCCTCAATTCTGGAGCTGTTCTAGGGCTACCTCCATACACAATCTGGAATGGTGATCTACCAGTGCTTCTATTGACAGAATTGTTGTAAGAAAATTCTATCTAGGGTAAGATCAACTCCCATCCCTTGGGTTTATCTCCTACCAAACATCTTAGTAGGTTACCTAGACTCTTGTTAACAACCTCTGTCTGCCCATCTATTTGTGGATGGTGTGCAGAACTAAACTTCAACTCTATCTTCAGCTTCTTCCACAAGGTCCTCCAAAAGTACCCCACAAATTTGGTGTCACGATCTGAAATAATACTCTTTGGCAGACCATGTAGCCTCACCACCTCTTTGAAGAACAAGTCAACAATGTGGACTACATCATATTTCTTCTGACATGGAATGAAATGTGTGATCTATTTATGATCTAGGACAAATTGCTTATAGAATGTGTAACGTAAAAGATCACTTAATACAATGCTTAACATAAATGATTACATAATAAAATGCTCAAATGAATAAATGAACATAATATAAATGCCAAGATAATGAAATGAACAGAAAAAGAGAAGATAAGAGGAGACAAACACAATTGATAACAGAGTTCATCCCTAAGGACTACATCTCTGGGCCCCTCTCCAATGGAGTGACCGATCCGATTATACTCCAAAATCAGTTACAATTGTGACAACATCATTCCCTTCAAGCACATCGATATCACAGCATAACTTCGATGTACAAGAACAATTACAATCTTCTCCTGAGCATTCTCTCGTTCTCACCACCTGGACTTGGAAAAACAAGGCCCACTACCTCCTTTTTATACATAAAATTTTCCTTATTAGGCTTAACCACCAAATTAAATGTCTAACTCCCTTATGACCTCGTACAAGATCTTTGATATCTCCATTTGGGTTTTGGTTTAGGTTGTTAGGGGTAGTTTTTGTTTGTTTTGGCTTAAAATGCCATTTGGTTATGAATTCAGTTCAAACAGCATAACAAAACAAACCAAACTCCTTATATATTTAAGAATGGTTCGTGGGCTCAACGGTGGATTACTCTTTTGGCATTCGGGTTGTCAGCGGTTCCAACCCCGCCGACCATGCTTTAGCACATACACCGTCCGCTATAAACAACAAAACCAAATGGGTCTATTCATATATTTGACACCCACATTTGGTGTAATGGCTAACGCCCTGGCTGATGAGGCCGAGATCACGGGATCGAGCCCGCTGCAGCAAATTTTGTTTCGACTTTCACTACCAAACAGCCAAAACAACTGACACATGTCACAATGTTATTCACTCATTTCAGATGATGTGTCTGCTGACAAAGCCATGCCAAGGATAACCGTACTGGTGACTGGAAGCCACGTGTCAAGCCATGATTCGCCAGAACTGCCACGTCTGATGCCACGTGTCAAAACACTATTCGCCAGAATCTGCCACGTCGGAGTACGGAGTGACATGTCACCGGTACGGACGGACACGTGTCAATCACTGATTGGTCCATACATGTTGAGTCACATGCCAAGTGTCAGGTTAGAATTTTTCTGTGTAATCCATATAGTACGGACTGCCACATCAGCATGATGATGTCATCCCCTGTACCCTCAAGTCAACTGAACTTTGACTACCTATAACTCGAGCATATGTCGTCATATTTTGATGAAACAAACACCATCGAAATCGTCTTGATGAGCTCTTCGTGATGATGCTGGTTCTGTCAATTTTTGAGATGATTATTTTTCCCAACTTTTGGATGCCCCTGAAGCCAGTTTGACTAGCCGTAACTTGCACAAACAGAGTCCTTTTTTCCCTGTTCAAGTTGTGTTGGAATGAGGACGTCGTTCTCTTTCTGATGATGCTAAATTTTGGAGTATTGGGAACACTTCAATTTTCACTAAAAAATTGTCCCCTGGATCAGGCCTCCCCACTGGAGAGCTTTAGGACCTTCGAAAGCTTGATTACTTGGAAAGTAAGTGAGGGTAAAGTTCCCTCACTTTACCAATCTCCATCCATCTTGCTTTGCTTGGATGCATTCCCTTCAGGCCCACTCTGAGGTACTCAACATCTCCTCTTCGTGAAGTTCTAACATTCCTGTCGAGAATAACATCTTCTGGCAACTTTAACATGTACTCTAGTGAAAGGTCATCAACTGGTGGAACTTGAATGTCTGTGACTTCATCTAGGATCATTGGAGGCTCATACAGTTTCAAATTCTGAACATTGACAACTGAGTAAATATGCATGTATGGAGGAAGATTGAGGCGGAAGGCATTGGTACCAATCTTCTCAAGGATCTCAAAAGGACCATATCTAATTGGCTTAAGCTTTTTACCTTCAAATTGAATCCTTTCCTTGCTGATATGTAACCAAACTCTGTCTCCAACCTGAAAATGATGATCAGTGCGATGCTTGTCATGGCGAACCTTGTATTTTGCTTGGCTCTGTTCCAACCGTGCTTCCACTGCCTGATGAATTGCTTGGACTTTCTGGATGAACTTCAAATCCTTCTCTGCATCATGGCATCCATCATCAACATCATCTTTCCCAAAATAAAAGTCCATCGGTGTCTTGGGAACATAACCAAAGCATGTCTCAAAAGGAGACCTCTTAGTAGAAGAGTGTGATGCATGGTTGTAGGCGTGTTGCACATAATGAAGACTCTCATCCCACAACTTAGGATGCTTACTGCAGTAACCTCTGAGTAGATGCACAACTATCCTATTTACAACCTCTATTTGTCTGTCGATCTACGGATGGAAGGTTGTACTCTTCTTTAGTCTGGTGTCCATAAGTCCCCACAAAGCTGACCAAAATTCCCCCAAGAATCGAGAATCTCGATCCGATACAATAGAAGTAGGTAACCCAAAATGAACCCATACAAATTGAAAGTACATATGAGCTGTCAGTTCAGCAGTGACTTGCTTTTTACATGGCATTAAGATACACATTTTGCTAAACCGATCAACTACTACATACAAATAATCATGTCCCTTCCTAGACATAGGTAACCCCCCAACAAAGTCCATTGACACACTTTCTCATGGACGAGAAGGTACAGGTAGAGGTGTGTACAAACCCAACTTCCTATTACTAGGCTTACTAGTTGCACACATAACACAACCTCTAATATACTTAGTTACAGTTTCTTGCATACGAGGCCAATAGCAATATTTCTACAGTTGAGTCAATGCTTTGTTCACCCCAAAGTGTCCTGCAATCAATGAGGTATGTGCTTCTCTGATAACTTGTGCTTGTTCATCTTTTGGAACACATAATTTACCCAAGTGATATAACAGTTTATCCTGCACATAATAATATTTTTCTTCTACATGTTTACCATTCATTAAAGCAGCATAGATATCCTTAAAGTTCTCATCATTAGCATATTGTTCCTGAAAACTTTCATGAACCATAGAACTATTCTGAAAGATTATCAAAGCATTCATCATAGGAGGTCTAGAGAGCATGTCTACTACTTTGTTATGGGTACCTTTCTTATACTTAATAACCAAATGAAACTGTTGTAGAAAACCCATCCACCAAAAGTGCCTACTTTGTTATAGTTTAGTTTGTGAGTGCAAATACTGAAGTGGCTGGTGATCAGTGTGGATTACAGTTTCTTTCCCCATTATGTAATGTTTCCATTTTTTAACACTCTGAACTAAAGCATAAAGTTCTTTATCATAAGTGGGATAGTTACTTACTGCTCCTAAAAAAGTTTTAGAGTGGTAGCAAACTGGTTTACCTCCTTGCATGAGTATTGCTCCCATGGAAAATCCACTCGCATCTGTCTTGATCTCAAATGGTTGATGTAGATCTGGTAAGGCCAAAACTGGTGCAGTGCTCAACTTTCCCTTCAAAGTGTCGAAAGCCTTCTACTGTGAACCTCCCCACTGAAAAGTTGCTCTTGTACTAGTTAATGCATGTAAGGGTGAAGCTATGTAAGAAAAATTTGCAATAAACTTTCTCCAGTATTGAACTACACCTAGGAAACTTCTGACCTCTATGACTGTACTTGGCTTAGGCCATTTTACAATAGCTTCGACCTTCGTAGGGTCTACTTTCAGTTGACCACCCCCTACGACATAGCCTAAGTACACTAAGGATGTCTTAGCAAATTCACATTTAGACATCTTTACATAGAGTTTTTCTTTTCTCAATACATCAAAGACTTTCTTTACATGACTTACATGATCTTCCCAAGTTCGACTGAATACAAGGATATCATCTAGATAGACTATGACAAAATCATCAATAAAAGGATGAAAGACATCATTCATGACTCTCATAAAGGTAGCTGGTGCATTACAAAGCCTAAAAGGCATAACCAACCACTCAAGTAGTCCCTGTTTTGTCTTAAATGTAGTCTTCCAAATATCATCTTCTACAATTCTTATCTGATGATAACCACTTCGCAAATCTAACTTAGTGAAATAAACTGCATGTTTTAACTGATCAAGTAAATCATCAATTCTGGGAAGAGGATACCTGTTCTTTACCGTTATCTTGTTCAAGGCACGGTAGTCAATGCACATCCTCCAAGTTCCATCTTTCTTTGGAACCAAGACAATTGGAGAACCACAAGGAGAAGTACTAGGATGAATAACTCCTTTTTCCACCAACTCTTGAACCTGCTTTTTAATTTCCTCATTCTGCATAACTGATAAACGGTACATGCCGATATTAGGAAGTGGTACATCCTGCTGTAACTGGATTTCATGCTGTATCTCTCTCTTGGGTGGTAACCCTTTCGGTTCCTGAAACATGTCATCATAAGTGGAAATAATTTTGACCATTTCAATTTTATGTTTTTGGTCACACCCCTTGAAGGCCTCAGATTTATCATCTTCTTTGGCTTTTACAAGCATCAATACAAAGTTTTTACTTGAGTTTACCAACCTCTTCATTTGACCAGCATTAACTAGTGTAAGATTAGTCTTCACCTTATGTGCCCGTACAATGTATTCTACCCCATCTTTAAAAAGATGATACTTATTCTCCCCCCTATAAAAGATTGCTTTTCTTTCCTAAAGATAAGGACTCCCTAACACAAGCCCACAAATATCCAAAGGGACCACATCTACTTCTACCTCATCTACAAAGTTTGCAGTGATAGCAAATCTTAATTTACACTATTTAGTTACTTTTAATTGTGCATCATTGCAAACCCATTCGAGTGGATATGGTTTCGGATGAGGTGTTGTAGTCAAATTAAGTTTCTTTACAACTTCTTCAGATATTAAGTTGACTTGTGAACCCGTATCAAACAGAGTATCAATCTTAGTGTGTTTTGTTACAACACGAATGTGAAACAATTCATTTCTTTGCTTATCAACCTTAGGAGAAGATTCTTTACTTGTACTTGCACTGGCATTAGAAAAACTTGCATCAAATGAGAGAGATATACCTTTCCCTTTACCTTGGATTCTGGTAGCAACAATCATTGTCTCATCTCTGGAGTTAGAACCAAGATCTTGTTGAATCACTATAGTAGTCTTCTACTTGCCTTTATTACCTCCATATCTTTTCGGTCTCAACTTAGGATGAAGCTTCCAACATCTTGAATCATCATGCCCCTCTTTCTTGCAATGGGAGCACGTGGGTTTCTCACCCTCTTTCTTAGTTGTAGCTATTTTCTTCCCTTTGCCTTTATCTTTGTCTTTTTCTTTCCCTTTAGACTTACCCTCAAACTTAGATGGCTTCTTGGAAAAGTTATCACTAAAAGTGTTCTTACCCCTTGACTCTATATGAGTAGCTTAAATAGACACCTCGTCTAGATTGTTGGGACTCAACATCAAAATAGTGTGCCTAAGGTAAGAATGTAAACCACCAATATACTTAAGTAATGTGTCTTGGGTATACAAGGGAACATTTAGAGCAATAGCCCATTTTCTAAACTCATGAGTATACTCCTGGACAGACTGCCCCTTACCTTGCCTAAAGGTTTGCCAATTCATGGTTAACTGTTGCATGTAACCTAAAGGATAGAATTGTTTCCTAAGGGCAACAACAAACTCCATCCAAGACATATTAACTTGACCATGGTGAGCAATTTCTTCCTGATTTTTACTCTCCCACTAGGTGAGAGCTATACCTCCCAACCGGAGAGTTGCTAATTGAATCCTAGAAGCATCTTCTACTAGGCCTTGAATCCTACAGTATACTTCTACTTGTTGGACCCAATCATCTAACTTCTCAGCATTTAACTCCCCACAGTATTTAGGTAACTCAAATTTTACATCAAGCTTAATTACAGGCTTAGACTTGCTCTTAAATGGATTTACATTAGAAGAAGGAGAAGGAGAAGGAGGAGAAGGGGGAGGAGAAGAAGAGGGAGAAGATGGAGGAGAAGGAGTTTCTGGAGCTTTCTCCTCTGTGTCTTTCCGATCTTCCTGCTTCTTGTGCTTTGAAGAACCTCCCTTTTCACGCTTCTTATTTTCTGCATAAAGTTCCTCCACCATCGCCTTCATGTCAAGGAATAGCTTCTGGAAATCCTTGTCACTGAGCTCTGAACTTTGTCCACCTTCTTTTGCTTCCATCTGTGACAGTTGATTAACTCTTCGTCTTTCGATTTCTGGATTGTATTCTTCAAGTTCTCCTTCACCTCGTTGCAACCTAGATCTCATTAGCATTCAATTTGCAATACAAGCCAAACACAAAGCTCTGATACCAACTTGATCTATTTAGGATCTAGGACAAATTGCTTACAGAATGCGTAATGTAAAAGATCACTTAATACAATGCTTAACATAAATGATTACATAATAAAATGCTCAAATGAATAAATGAACATAAGATAAATGCCAAGATAATGAACTGAATAGAAAAAGAGAAGATAAGAGGAGACAAACACAATTGATAATAGAGTTCATCCCTAAGGACTACATCTCCGGGCCCCTCTCCAATGGAGTGACCGATCCGATTATACTCCAAAATCAGTTTCAACTGCGACAACATCATTCCCTTCAAGCACATCGATATCACAGCATAACTTCGACGTGCAGGAACAATTACAATCTTCTCCCGAGCATTCTCTTATTCTCACCACCTAGACTTGGAAAAACAAGGCCCACTACCTCCTTTTTATACATACAATTTTCCTTATTAGGCTTAACCACCAAATTAAATGTCTAACTCCTTTATGACCTCGTACAAGATCTCTGATATCTCCATTTGGCTTCTAGTTTAGGTTGTTAGGGGTAGTTTTTGTTTGTTTTGGCTTAAAATGCCATTTCGTTATGAATTCAGTTCAAACAACATAACAAAACAAACCAAACTCCTTATATATTTAAGGATGGTTCGCGGGCTCAACAGTGGATTACTCTTTTGGCATTCGGGTGGTCGGCCGTTCCAACCCCGTCGACCACGCTTTAGCACATACACCATCCGCTATAAACAACAAAACCAAATGGGTCTATTCATATATTTGATGCCCACATTCAGTGTAATGGCTAATGCCCCGGATGATGAGGCCAAGATTGCGGGATCGAGCCTACTGCAACCAATTTTTTTTTGACTTTCACTACCAAACAGCCAAAACAACTGACACATGTCACAATGTTATTCGCCCATTTCAGATGATGTGTCTGCTGAAAAAGCCACACCAAGGATAACCGTACTACTAACTAGAAGCCATGTGTCAAGCCATGATTTTCTAGAACTTCCACGTCTGATGCCACGTGTCAAGCCATGATTTTCTAGAACTTCCACGTCTGATGCCACGTGTCAAAACACTATTCACCAGAATCTGCCACGTATGTTGCCACGTCAGAGTACAGAGTGACATGTCACCGGTACGGATGGACACGTATCAATCACTGATTGGTCCGTACATGTTGAGTCACATGCCAAGTGTTGGTTCAGAATTCTCCCGTGTAATCCGTACAGTATGGACTACCACGTCAGCATTATGACATCATCACCTGTACCCTCAAGTCAACCAAACTTTGACTGCCTGTAACTTGAGCATATGTCGTCGGATTTTGATGAAACAAACACCGTCAGAATCATCTTGACGAGCTCTTCGTGATGACACTAGTTCCATCAATTTCTGAGATGATTATTTTTCCCGCCTTCTGGATGCCCTTGAAGCCAGTTTGACTAGAAGTTTGACTGGCTGTAACTTGCACAAACGGAGTCCTTTTTGCCCCGTTCAAGTTGTGTTGGAATCAGGATGTCATTCTCTTTCTAATGATGTTAAATTCTAGAGTATTGGGAACACTTCAATTTTCACTAAAAAATTGTCCCCCGAATCAATGTGCCATCTTCAAAAACCTATCAACCACCACAAAGACTAAATCATTCCCTCATTGTGTCCTTGGCAAACCAAGAACAAATTCCATACTTATATCCTCCCATGGCCTCTCTGGTATAGGTAAGGGCTGATATAAGCTTGTATTCTAGCTCACTCCTTTAGCCATCTGACATACCCTACAGCTTTGTACAAACTTCTTCACATCCTATGACAACTGAGGCCAATAATAATGCTCACTGATAATAGGAATGGTCTTATCCCAACCAAAATGTCCTTCCATTCCTCCACTATGCTTCTCCTTTATCAAGTTCTCCCTCATGAAACTCCTCGGAATACACAATTGACTTCCATTGAATAACATTCCATCCTGGATTATGAAATCCAACCACCTTGTCCTGTCCACTATAATAGGTTCCTTGCAAACTTTCCAAGCCTCTGTGAAATCATGATCTTCTGCATACAGTGTCTTAAGTTCATTAAACCCAACCACTTCAATCTGCATCTTTATCATCAATGTATGCCTCCTACTTAAGGCATCTGCAACCCTATTTGACTTCCCACTCCTATGTTTCAAAACAAAGGTATAACTCTACAAAAACTCTACCCATTTCATATGCCTCTGATTTAATTTTCCCTGACTATTTAGGTACTACAAGGCTTGATGATCAGTATATAGAAAAAATTCCTTTGGCAACAAATAATGTCTCCATTTCTTTAATGCTTGGACTATTGCATAAAATTTTTGATCATATATAGAATACTTTCTCTTGGCATCATTTAATTTTTCACTAAAATAGGCAATGGGCTTACCTTCTTGGCTAAACATTGCTCCAATGGCACAACCACTGGCATCACAATCCACCTAAAACACCTTGTTGAAATCTAGGAGGGCTAGAATAGGTTGCTCTGTCACCTTCTGCTTCAACAATTCAAAACTTTTTGCCACTCCAGTGCTCCATTTGAATTATTTTCTATCCCCTCTCATTGTTTCAGTCGGGGTCCACAAATACTACTGAAGTTTCTAATGAACTTTCTATAAAAACTAGCCAAACCATGGAAAGATCTCACCTCAGTAGCAGTTTTTGGGGTAGGCCATTCCAGAATAGCCTTCACCTTCTCTGGGTCCATCTTGAGACCTTCTGCAGAGACAATAAACCCCTAGTACACTAACTCCCTCTTCACAAAACTGCACTTCTTCAGATTAATCAACAGTTTCTCTTCTCTTGACTTCTCAAAGGCTCTCCAAATATGCATCAGATGCTCATCCAACGTCTTACTGAAAATTAAAATATCATCTAAATACACAATAACAGAACTTCCCAGAAATTCTTTTAGTACCTCATTCATGAGCCGCATGAATGTGCTTAGTGCATTGGTTAGCCCAAAAGGCATGACTAACCACTCGTACAGGACCTCTTTGGTCTTGAAGGTAGTCTTCCATTCATCTCCCTCTTGAATCCGGATCTTGTGATATCCACTCTTCAAATCAATCTTTGTGAAGTACTAAGCTCCACTCAAATAGTCCATCAGGTCATCCATCCTTGGTAGGGGAAATCTGTACTTGATTGTTATCTTGTTTATGGCTCAGGAATCTGTACACATCCTCCACTCCCCATCCTTCTTGGTGCTAGTACTGTAGGTACTGCACATGGACTCAAACTCTCCCGTATCAAACCCTTTCTCAGTAACTCTTGAACTTGTCTATTCAACTCCTCATTTTCTGCTGGAGTCATTATATGAGCTACCTTATTTGGCAAACTGGCTCCAGGAATCAAGTCAATCTAATGACTTATCTTCTTATTGGTGGTAAACCCTCAGGTACATTATCAAAAACAATATCCTGAAACTCATCCAACATGCCAAAAACTTCTTCTGGAACCTTCTCACTATCCTCATTACTCACTCTAGGAATCAATGCATAATACACACGCTCATGCTTCATACCTTCTAAAAATTTTCTTCCATCTACATAACAAATTCTAGCACTATTGCATACCTTTTCTTCAGTCTCCTTTAGGCGTTTCAACTTGTGACGAACCCCATCCTTTGTCAAGGAATAAGTGTTTGTGTGGCCATCATGTATAGCTCGCCTATCGAACTGCCACACCCTCCCCAACAACATGTGACATGCATCCATGGGGATGATATCATAGAGTATCTCATCATGGTAGCTCCTGATCTTGAACTTTACTAGGCACTACTCATTGACCAAAACTTTGTGGTCTTTCTACAACCAGGCAATCCGATATGGATTCAGGTTCCTTTCCCTCTTCAGCTTCAACTTTGTGACCATCTCCTCTAACACCAAATTATCAATGCTCCCACCGTCAATGACATCACAACATTTTCCTTCACACTTGCACCTTGTGCGAAACAAATTCTTCCTCTATTAGGTTCCTTTTCTTGAGTCACTAGGGCTCTCCTAATCACTAGGGTTTCTCCTTTTCAGCATCATCTGAATGTTCAGATTGGGCCTCCTCATCTACATGCGCAAACCCTTCCACAACCTTCCGGCCTTTTGTGCGCCCTTCCTTGGTGTTGTGGACATTCATAGGCTTGATGCCCTTCTTCACCACACTGGAAACATGTTCCTCTGAAACCACCTCTTCCAGATCCTTGTCCATATCTCCCTCGTCCTCTACCTCTTTGATCACCACTATTTTGATCATAAGGGCGGTAGAAGTTATCATTACTTTGGCTTCGGCTGGTACCCACATCTTCACTTTTCTTTTCATCATCATTTCGGCTTCCTAAAGGTCTACCATTGCCCCTTCTACTTTGACCTCCTCGTCCTTTTTGCTTGTCATCAAATCTTTTTTTCAGCTTCTCTTCCACCTTTAGAGCAAACTGATACACATCCTCAATGGTGGTCATTCTGACTAGGCTTAACTCCTCCTGAATACTCGGTCATAACCCATTAAGATATCGGGCTACCTTCTCCTTATTGGCCTCTGTGTGACCTGTTCTGATGATTATTTTGTGAAAATATTTAGTATATTCTTTCATAGATCTACTTCCTTGCTTCAACCCTTGCAATTTCTTCAATAGATCTAACTCGTAGTCCACTGGTATGAACTGCTTCTTTAGTTTCTCTACCATGTGATCCCATCTAGTGATATTTCCTTTTCCTCTTCAATTTCTTTCCAATTGGACCTCTTTCCACAAAATATTGGCATGGCCCTTCAGCTTCATTTTTGCAAACTTAACCCAATCTAGGTCCTCTATTTCCTCATACTCAAAATATTCTTCTAGCTCATTGATCTAGTCGATCAACTCTTCTGGGTTCAGACTTCCAGAATAACTGGGGACTTCTACTCTAGGTATTTTTCCAATCTTTGAAATGGCCCTTATTAGTCACATTTGGTCTTAATCAATTGCTTTTTCTTCCTCTTCTACATTTGAACCTTCTTCCTCTCCTTTATCCTCACTTTCCCCCCTCGGGTTTAACCCTCTCCTCACCTGCTCTTGTAATGCATCAATTTGTCTTTGAAGGGTTGCTAGTGCATCTCTTCCACCAGCATTTTTGCCACCTCGACCACCTCTAGCACCACCATGCCTACCAAGCATCACTCTTGGAGGCATCTTTCTTGACCTCAACCCACAACCACGGTCCTGGTGCGAACTGCCTCACGATCGGTGATCTGTCCACACGCTCAAGAAAACCTTGCTCTGATACCACTTGATGAGGGCACGACCCGAGACATAGAAAATAACCCACAAATAAGAGAATAATTTTATTATTCAGAAAATAGAACTTCTTACATGTAGAGGATCTCAAATCCCCAAGTTTTACAACACATTCAAGTTATAGGAAGCTACAGAATCACCCTTTCGCAATATGCAAGCTTGTCTCCAAAAAGTTAACCAAAAATACTAGAAACCGACCCATAAATAGAGCTCCTCTTTAGTTTGGAGCCAAAAAAACATTAAAATTTTAGTTTAGGCTGTTTGGCACTGAAAATTACAACTTGAAGTTCAAATTTCAAAAGAACATTTGCAATTGTATCTTCTAGAAAGTGCGCCAACTTCCTGGGGCCATAACTTTTGATCTGGGGCTCCAATTCGCGAACCGTTTGAACCATTGGAAAGGTCTCGAAGTCAAGAACACGCTCAAAATTGCTATGCCAATTTTAGAAAGTTTTGGGGCCATTCCAGAATATCTAAGTGCCTCAAATCCAACTCAGAAGATTTTCAGGTGCAAATATGGGAAACTAAAACTGCAATATCTTTCAACCCAGGAATAGAAAATAAAAACCGTAAATTGGGAATTTTATTATGATGAAAAGGGTATCCAAAAATGTAAAAACATCTAAAAATGATAAACTTGAAATTTAACTATTTTTGGGTGATGCAAGATTGCCCTTACACCACTGGATGCTCCTGCATCAATTCCCCATAAAATCCATTAACAAAACTCAAATTAGGAAGAAAACAATGAAGAACACAATGAAAATGACAAAAAAATTATGGAATCCTAATTTAAATTTGCAAACTCACGATCCCATGGGGGAATTGGTGCCAATTTGATGTGAAAATTGGCCCTTTCCCAATTCCTATGATGCAAGATTGATGTGTTGAGTAACGTTGATGAGTGATCCACTTTGTTGGTGAAGATTGAGTACTCCAAGCCAAAAACCTACATAACCTAGCTATGATTCAATGGTGATGGATGACAATGGCTCAATATTTTAGCATGGTAACTTTTCCTAATTTGTATATGATAAAATGAGGATATGAGCTCTTTATTTATAGAATGCCAAGATGGATGAATGTCCAAATTTGAGCAATGTGGGACTAACATTCGTCCAATGGCAAGATGCCACTTGTCAATCTATGAGTGGATGAAGGATGTGCAAGATTTAGGGATTGTGCCAATAAATGCATATTTTTGAATTTCAAATTTGTTGAAATGACTTGGAAGGGGGAAGGGAAAATGCAATAAATGCCACTTGGCTCAAGGAAAAGGACATGTAAGATGGAATTATTTCCTTGTTGTATGTACATGTCAACTTGGAATTTTTGAATTCAAACTTGAAGGATATTCCAAAAAGATGCTTTGTGAGGAAAATAGAGATTTAATAAATGAATTAAATCTATTTTCATGTGCAACTTACAAAATCTAGAGGATGGGACATAATGAGAGATTAAATTAATCAAGGGTTAATTAATTTAATGAGAGATTAGATGATGTGACCTATTTGACTCAAATTTATGGATTTCTTTAAATCAAATAAGAGAGGAATATGATAAGAGACTAATTAAATAAAGATTTTGATTTATTCAATTAAAAGAGATGGTGCTAGATTAAGTCAAATAAGGTTTTAATTTATTTAATTTAATAGATAGACCTTAGAGATTTAATCAAATAAAATTAATTATTTAATTAAATAGGGATAATTATATTAGATGGATTGATGTAATTAACAAAAAAGAGACTTAATTAAATAAAATGATTTATTTAATTAAGGGAAGGAAATTGATGAATTTAATCAGATAAGGGGATTTGATTAAATGGTTAGACTGAGGGATGATTCGGGATGAAACAATGTTAGTACATTGGGATCAGATGCACAATGTCAATTGGTATATTTTACGTGTCTACAATTACAATAAAAAGTAAAGACATTAACATATAGAAATTATAATATAAAAAATGATATATTTACCAAATAATCACTTACTGCCTCTAGATGATCACTCTCTCTGAGTGAAATATTTGCATGCCCTTGTTGTGGCATGCTGAATCCCTATAGAAACCATCCAAAGAGATATTAAACTATGAATCAATAATGGTTTTATTTTTCACTAACTAATAGCTATAACAATGAATAGAAATTGAAATTTAGTAATTTTCCTCATACACCCATGAGAGGCATTGAAGAGTCTATAGTAGAAGAAACACCAAGCTTGATTTCCCTATGAACATCTAGAGGTTTTTCCACTTGTAACATCTAAAAATAAAACAACAAAATTATTCAATCATGAAAACTACAAGAGTGATGCACATCATGGCTTATAATGTTTGAGATAATGAACAAAATTTTGAGTACTTATTGAACTATATATTTCTTACTATCATGCTTACTATTTTCCCTATCCATAGCTTGTTTGAAAGCACCAGTTTTAAGCTTTTATCCATAGCAACAAGGTGGTGAACTATTTGATAAAATGCTTTGGTAGACATGTACGAAAAATGTGGTAGCATATAGAAGGTAGTGAACTATTTGAAAAAATTACTCAAAGAAATGTGGTCTCATGGTGATGGAATTCCATGACAAACAAAAGTGTCATAGCATTCCATCACCATTTTTTTTTTTTTAAAAAAGGTGCAATGCACCCATAATATTAGGGGTAAACGCTTTTTTTGACCGGAGCTATGAACCGGATACAACAAACCACAAGAAACAACCAAACCCGCGAGCACCAAGGCCCAGCGAAGGCACAAGGCCTGCGAGCACTTTGGCCCAGCGAAGGTTTGAACCCTGGTGGCTGTCACTACAACCAAGCGACTTGACCACCGAACCACGCCCTTATCGGCAGCATTCCATCACCATGAGACCGCATTTCTTTGAGGTATTTTTTCAAATAGTTCATTGCCTTCTCTATGGTATTATGTTGGGATGGGGTGGATGGTATAGTGTGGTCTTGGTTATGAGATGGAGGGTGATCATGACATGAAGAGGGAGGGGTGGGGGTATGAACAAGTAGAATAAGAGGTGGGAGGTTCCATGGATTGGTAAATTAAGAATGAGGATGAGGATCTTGGAAAGAATTTATAGGGGAATTTTGGCTGAAGGCTTGGTTTCTATTCTTAAGGTAGTGAGTAGTTTGAAAAAATGCCTCAAAGAAATGTGGTCTCATGGTGATGGAAAGGCATTCCATCACCATCGGACTACATTTCTTCAAGGAATTTGATTCCATCACCATGAGACCACATTTCCTCAAGGCATTCTTTCAAAGTACTCACTGCCTTGTCTAGGCTATTGCTTGCTATTATGCTTTGATAGATTTTTTCCAGGCATCCATAGTTTGTTGGAAAGCACCTTTTTTAAGCTTTTAGCCATAGCAGAAAGGAAGTGAACTATTTCAAAAAATTCTTTGGTAGACATGTATGGAAAATGTGGTAGCATAGAAAATGCAGTGAGTTGTTTGAAAAATTGCCTCAAAGAAACTGGATCTCATGGTGATGGACATCAACATGAGACCACATTTCTTTGAGGTATTTTTTAAAACAACTCATTGCCTTGTATATGCTATTGCTTACTATTATTCTTTCATATAGTTTTTTTTTGAGCATCCATAGTATATAGACAAGGCATTGAACTGTTTGAAAAAATGCCTCAATAAAAAGTGCTCATGGAATGCCATGACAAGAAAATGCAATTGGCAACTGCTCCTAGTTATTACTTATGTTATGTGAACTAATTGCATCACTGCTTATGTTGAATTTCTAAACAACTATATTGTAATTGAAATTTTTTCATCTATCAACTTCTATTTGGGTAAAAGCACAAAGTTGTGTCACACTTTATAAAGAAAACGACCAACACTAATCCAACTTTTAAACTTGAATCACTAAAAATTGGAATATATGTTTTGAGTTTTGAAATGATGTAAACTAGTAAATTGTGTATTTTTTAGTGTATTTTATGTTTGTATATATATATATATATATAAACTAGTTTTTAATAAATTAACACTATAATTTAGTTGCTAACAAAATGCTAAAAATGAAGTTGCTTGAGATGTCAAACTTTTTATAGTAAATTTTATTTTATTTTTTTCAATTTTTTTTTGTGTATTTATAACTTGAAACTTTAGTGCATGGATATATATTTTTCCAATTTTGATAAATATATATTTTTAAATAAATATTAAAATGTGTGTGGATAAATATAGTTGTTTCCATTGGATGCCAACTTTCATATTAAATATCTATCTAAAATGGAAAAAAAAATACCATCTTGAAATAGATTCTTTTATCTAGTACATCATATTTTTTTCAATTTTTTTAATAAATTTTATTATTTTTCCTTGGCATAGTAATCAACCTAATGTTTTTTGCTGATAACCTACTTTTAGTGAAAATAAAAAATAATAATTAAATTATTAAAATAAATATATTTTTGAAAATTACACTTATGGATCTACAAAAGGGTATTTTTATATTTTAAGAAAATGTTATTTACATTAGTAGGAGTTATTGAAACTTCAAGTTTTTCAAATAATTTTATTTTTTTGGTAAATTGGACTCAAAGTGGTGCTCCATATATTTTTAGCCAACAATTTTAGTTGAGAAAGTTGTAGAAGTATCTAACTTAGCTAGAATGAATCTTACTAGATTATATGTTTGACCAAAATTAATTTTTAGTTAGAAATACTTAAGTTGTGTTGATAAGTTGGTTGAAAGTGTGACACAACTTTGTGC
Source organism: Sequoia sempervirens (assembly GCA_007258455.2). NCBI lineage: Eukaryota > Viridiplantae > Streptophyta > Pinopsida > Cupressales > Cupressaceae > Sequoia > Sequoia sempervirens. Next base: position 825,533 of record VDFB02055997.1, read on the forward strand.
TTTTACCCAATTATTAGTTATGCAATGTGAAGTAATGGTTTGAGTTTGAAAGATGTGCAATGCAATGTAATCAATGATATGAATATAAACTACACAAATCTATTAAGTGTAATTCATTAATTAAAATCTTTATTCTATTACCTGTGTGAAGGTTTGTACAACCCCACTAGCACTAGGAGGTGTTCTCACAAAACCTCCAATATTAGCTTATTCAACATCCAAAATCATATATTAGAATACCATTCATATAAAAATAATATTCACATGTAATATTTATAATTGTTTACTAGTTACATACCTCAGTGGTAGATGTAGTGGAGTATAAATAGGTGGAGGGTTGGTTTATCCAACATCAACACTGTGACCCTGAAATTTTATTACAATCATTAAACTAAATTAGTTAATCTTGCATTCCAAAAATGAAATTTAATAAATTAAATTCAATGAACATGCTAACATTTACCTGAGTATAGATGTCGAAAACCTCATTAAAAATGTCATCTTCCATCACCAACTCCATAGTTACAAACCTATCCTTTGCACCAACTTCCTGAGTGTCTATGGGGTCATATGTACAAGCTGACCCACAAACCTGACAAGAGTGGGGTGGATGCCTACCCATTGAACTCTCCCTTGGATGGTGTTGTACTAAAATAATGGCACGTTGGATGATACTTTGATTCAAATATTTGATAGAATTAAAAGTGTTCACCTTAGTACTCTCCTTTGCAACCGAAGGGATAACAATGTGCTCATGAGCTAGCCTAGTGAGAGCTCACCTCCCTTGCCATTGAGGATCCTAGCATGCACCTAGTCTATGTTGTGCCAACCCTCCACCTCTCCCCTAAAAGTCCCTCATATCAAAATAGTTGGGGATTTTTTTAGGATGAACTCATAGTAGAGTTTCCTCAAGAAATATTGGGGGACCTTGTTATTATTGCATGGTGGATAGTCAAAAACCATCCACCACCTATCCCAAAAATTGTTCCTAATCCCTTGGTGGTGGCACCAATGTATAGGAGACCTCTTGGAATTAAGGTCAAGATTTTGATTTGTGTGTGGGTCGATAAATAGTGAGCACAAATCATATTTTGTAATTTTTTCATCTTTTACTTCTTTATATGATAATTTATCTACATAAAAATTCTTCCACACCTACCTCCTATCTATCCAACCACTTAATTTTGTATTGATTACATCTACATGTGCTAACATGTATTGAAGTGAATTTCAAGTGTTTTTTCCATGGTTGAACTTACAGGATCATTCAACCTCATGATTAACTCCTTAATCTATTTTTTGTTATTTTCAATTTTTCCCTTTAAATTTTGTTGAGTACTAGGAGGATGTTGAGGAATTGGTTGAGTTTTTTGTTGTGGTTGTTGAGGATTTTGTTCGTGTGCTTGTTGTTGTGGTTTTTGAGGATTTTGAGGTTGATTATCATCTCCTACAAATTAAAGAAATGAACATAAAAAACAACCTAAAATTACCTATTTAACAACAAATTCAAAAAAGAAAATAAACAATGCTTACTTATTTGACCCCCTTGTCGATGTGGCAGCATCCTGGTGATGAAATTGCAAAGATTCGGTGAAGAAATTGCAAGTTTTCATCCTTCCAAAATGTGAGTGCGCAATTGTAGGGTTTGCTAGTCGTGAGCAAGAAAACACACAATGAAAATGAAATTAAATGGTTTGCTTTTTTTTAATAAGCTATAATACACTTGCATTATAATGTGAGCTTAATGTACTCATGTTATAGCATATTAAATTTTTAAAAAAATTGGACACTTTTTGGCCCCCCAACTTTTTGCACCAGCCCATAAGGGAAATAAAATGAATTTTAATAAGGTATTATTATATTAATAGTACTTTAAGAAATATTTTATTAAAATTCAATTATATTAAAAAGGAAACAATTTAAATTATTTCAAAATCTAATTGCCAAAAGTTGGCATTGGAATTTGGAGAAGGGTTAAAAGGAAAAAAAAAGTTATTTTTGAGATATTTCATTGATATTGTTTATTTGGAAAAATGGAGAGAGCTAAGCAATTGGGTTTGTTGGTTTGGAGAATCAAGTTATTCTGAGGATGAAATCCCTCAAATAAGACAAAGTTTGCAAGTGTGAGAGACCACCCAAGGACTCTTGATTGAATAGTCTCACATAAGGATTATCATTTGAGCTTACACCAAATCCAAAAGAATAATATTTTAGTTTTTTAGAGAATAATATTACAGATCAAAAATAAATAGCAAGGTTTCATTGTTGGTTCACCACTTTGACTAGTTAGTGGGATTGGCAATTGGCTAGACAAATCTGGAGGCATGTGTGAGAGGTTTGAGCATGGATTTATGATTTTATTTTTCCACCTTACCTAGCCATATAATTATGCAATCTTAATCAGGTTTCTAAACAATAAAAATACATCATTTTCTATGCCATGTGTGGGAAGATTAAGCAAGCCATATGACTAAGAAGGGACATGAGGGTTTCTATGGAAGATTAGACATGTTTGGAGTTACAAACAGTCATTAGTTGATGCATCCAATTTTTATAATCAGATCTATAATGATTTCAAAGTGGAAACTAGACATTATGGAGTGTGGTGCCATTAGCTTGTTGGTCAAATAAATCAGATCAGTAATTGTACAAACCAACAAATGGGTATGTGTGAAATATGTTTTTGAAGCAATAAAAAATAATTGAGTTCTCTTTGGTTTATGCATTTCCTTATTACTTTTGCATTTTTGCAATTATTTCTATTTATTGCTATGTTTCTGGAAAAAAAACCAAAAAAATAGAAAACAATCAAAACACAAAAAAGTAAAACTCGAACCCTAGGGGGACATCATAGTGGTATCAAAGCACAAAATATCCTACCAACCTATGCATTTAATTCATGAGTGAACAAGAAAAAGTATATAAATAGGGGTTCATAGTAGTGGAAACCTTCACAATTGTCGTAGGGACAAACTATTATAGGTGCATTGGGTATTGATAGTTCTCAAGAGTTACCAAGGCATTTATCCAGTGACTGTGAGAGAATTGAAAGTGCAATGGTAGATAGAGAAAAGAGAAATTTTGGCTACCTTAGCCCCAACTCTAGAATAGAGTGGAAGTTATGTGTGATGGTTACAGGCATCTCTAAGAGGACATTAGTGGTACTCTTTAGTGGAGGTATTTTTGAACCCTTATGTTGATGGATCAAATATTTCCATCCACTCTCACTACAAGATGCTATGAAGAAGGCACGTGGGATATGGAGCTTGCTACCCTAAAAAGAAAGTTTCTATCAAAACATCCCCCTTTCTCAAAAGATAAACCACATAAGTTTTTAGACCAGCAAAGAAAACTATCTCCAAAACTCAGTGATTACACCATTAGGGACTTGAGAAGACAAAAATTATGCTTCAAATGTAAATTAATTTGGGACCATGATCATGTGTGTCCTTCCAAGGGTAAAGTGAATCAAATAGAATACTTTTTTGCTGATAAATCTGATTTTGAAAATTCAGAATAGCAGACTAATCGTAAAGAAAATGATGAGGATAGTGGAAGAGTTTGAAAAAGAAAGGGAAGAAACATCACTTACAACACAACTCTTGAGCATTCAGAAAGATGGGTCCTTTAGGATTAGAGGAGTCTTGAGTGGATAGTGGATGATTACTTTGCTTGATATAGGAGCCACTCATAACTTCATAGATGAGGAACTAGTTGCTAGATGTGGCCTCAAGACTGAGGATTTTGGGGCATTCAAGGTGAGAGTAGCTAATGGGTTCACACTCAAATGTAATTAGAGGATTATAAATCTCACATTGTAGTTGAATGACTATGAGTTCTAGATATATTTCTATGTCATTGGCATGGTAGAGATGAATGTTGCACTTGGCATGAAGTGGCTTCATGCTATTGGTGAGTCTACCCTCAACTTGTGAGCTATGGAGATGAAATTTGAGGTTAATGGCAGAAAACATGCATTGCAGAGTATGTCAGATGGGAGTCTTGAAGTTATTTCACACAGAAGAATGGAGAGATTGATTAGGCATGATAAGTTGAGGGGGTTGCAAAGTGTCTCACCTTGCTATCATAGGTAGAGCAATAGAAGCATGAGTTTCCACCACACATACAAGCATTGAGAGACAAACACAGTAAGGTGTTTGAGAGTTTACCACATGGGAGACCTCCTGATATGGGAATTGAGAATATTATAGAGCTTGAGGATGACAACAAGATGGTCATTATCAATCCATATAGGAATCCTAGGAGGATGAAGGATGAGATTGAGAAGATGATAAAGGACCTGCTAAAGACGCGTCACATTAGACCCAGTAAAAGTTTATTTGCATCTTCCATTGTTCTAGTGAAGAAAAAAGATGGCACTTTGCATATATGTGTATTGATTATAGAGCATTAAATAAGAGGACTATAAAAAATAGGCACCCATTCCACGAATTGATGATTTGATCGATGAGTTGCATGGAGCATATTTTTTCTCCAAGATAGATCTTCGATCCGGATTTCACCAAATTCAAGTTAGAGAGGAGGATGTGGAGAAGCAATGTTTCTTTTCCATTATGAGCACTTTGAGTTCTTGGTCATGCCCTTCGGCTTGAAAAATGTCCTCACCACTTTTTAGTCCTATATCAATAGGGTCTTCAGGGATCAACTGAGGAAGTTAGTCATCATCTTCTTTGATGATATATTAGTCTTCAATAAGAGTTGGGGTGATCATTTACAAAATCTAGATTTAGTATTGGGAACTTTGGAGAGAAAGAGTCTCTAAATGCCAAGGAATTAGAATATGACTTTGACATGAGAGATTTGTCATATTTGGGGCATATCATCAATGGTGAGGGATAAAAGATGGATCCAAAGAAGGTGAAGGCTATAGTTGATTGGCCTCCCACAAATCCTATGTAGCTTAAAGGATTCTTTGGGCTATATGGTTTCTACCATTTCTTTGTCAAAGGTTTTTCATAGCAGGTAGCCCCACTTATGTACTTGACAAAGAAGGGGGCATTTGTTTGGACTCTAAACAGGGGCACATCAGTGCTTTGATAAGTTCAAACTAATGATGAGCTCATGTTTGATAATTGTTATTCTGGGTTTCCCACATCCTTTTCAACTACAATGTGATACCTCAAGAGAAGGAATTGGTGTGTTCTTGATGCACGATAAGATCCTATTTCCTTTGAGAGCTAAAAATTTTGGGCCTGACCGGAGCTACAACATTTATGATAAGGAAATGTTAGTCATAATGCAGTCTTGGCTAAATTCATACAATATCTAGTGAGCACAAATTTTTTGGTGAAGATAGATCATAACAGTTTGAATAATTTCCTAAGTCAATGTGACCTCAATTATTGACAAGAATGGCTTAAGCTGGAGGCATATGATTTTGACATAGATTATATTAAGGGAAAGAAAAATGTAGTTGTTTATGCTCTTTCAAGGAGACCTTACTTGTGCTCAATAGGTGAGGTTGAAGATAAGTGGAGAGATTTGATTGCAGCTAAGTATGCTAAGGATAAGTGGGATTTTCATCTCATTGATTGTATAGTTGTAGATGATAGGTACACCCTTGTAAATGGCTTGATCATTTACAAAGGGAGGATTTTCCTTGTGCTCAATCCTCTATGAAGACAAGGATAATGAGATCCTTTCATGATGTCCATATGGTAGGTCAACAAGGTTATTTTAAAACCTACAAGAAGATTAAGGAACAATTCACTTGGAAAGGGATCCAATTAGAGGTACTCAAGTATGTAAGAGAGTGTCCTACATATTAGTAGAACAAATAGGATCACTCATTCCCTATAGGATTATTAAAGCCCTTGCCCATTCCTAATTAGAAGTGGGAATGCATATTCATGGATTTCATCAGAATTTTTTCCAAAGCCCAAATCAGGGACTTTATATATGCACACTTCTTTCTAATTTTAGGTACTTACACAACAACGCAGGTTGCAATTTTTTTTTTAGAGAGGTAGTCAAATTACATGGGTTTCCTCATAGTATAATGAGTGATTAGGATATAAAATTCATGAGTCAATTCTAGAAAGAGCTATTTAGACTCAATGGCACAGAACTCACTCTAAGCATGAGCTACCACCGACAAACGGATGGACAAATAGAAATACTTAACAAGTGGGTGGAGAGATACCTCAAGAAATACATTGTGAGGTAGAAAAATGCATCGGTCAAGTGGTTGTAATTCTGCGAGTATTATTACAATACAACATACCACGTGCCTATATAAATGTCACCATTCATGGCACTCTATGGCTATGACACCCCTAACTTCTTGCGCCTATTATTTAGAGATAGTAGGGTGCCTAGTGCCAAGGATTTGTTACAGGACAACCAAGACATTATGAGATTCTTGAAGGAGAATATAGAAGGAATAGAATCAACACAAATAGTATGCAGATCAGTGTAGAGTTGAGTGTTCCTTCGAGGTGGGTGACATGGTATATCTTGTGTTGTAACCTTACAACAAATCCACTCTTAGGAAGAATGGCTCTAAGAAGCGTAAGCCACATTACTATGGTCCATTTCAAGTCTCCAAGAAAATTGGAGAGGTGGCTTATGAGTTGGATTTTCCAACATAGAGCAAGGTACACAATGAGTTTCATGTGTCTTGTCTCAATGTGTTGGGACACAACATAACACCTTGTAGTGTTGAAAAATGTACTCCTTTATATTTCCACACTATGTTTTTGTCTCTTAATAAATTGTACTTAATTAAGCCTCTAATTGTCCCAATTATACATTTACAAGCCTAATTAATTGCAATTTCTGGAAGGGGAATCAATATTTAATTAATGCAATTATCATTTTTATTAGCCCAAAATGAATAGGTCTTGATAATTTAGGTCAGGACCCATTCACCCTTGGGAAAATGGGTCCCCTTAAGATCACAAATTCAAATTTTAAACATGTTTTTGGTGGCATCTTAAGGTCCTAAATTCAAGTTTTAAGTGTTGGCTTGTAATGTTTAATTTTTAGGAAATTAGAAAATTACCTATAAAAGAAAAAATATTTTTATCAATTAAAAACTAGATAAGGGAGCTAGAACATACATGCAACCATTCCTAGAGCTAAGATTATTGTCAAAGGTTTTCAAGAGAATATTTCACAAGTATTTGTTGTAGCATTCAAGTTCTCAAGCATCATGTCAAAGTTATGAAGCATCATGCATGTTTTTGGAGCTAACATTGTGATGTAGGTTTCAAGAATTCAAATCAAGATTCAAGCATCAAGATCAACATCCAATCAAGCTATTGCATGCAAGATAAAGACCTTGGAGAGATCTACTAAGTTTCAATCGTGCAAGGGTTTGGTGAGTTGCAACATAGCACTTGTTCATTCATCATTACTTTCATATTTCACTATTTAAATTCAAGGTTTAATTACCAAAATGGGGTTTGACCAAGGAAAACCCCCATCCACCAAAAAAAAAAAAAAATTCCTCTCGTGTGTTTTGAAAATCTTAGATTGAAAAAGGATTGAAGATCTATCAAAAGAGAAAAAATGCAAAAGTTGTCAAAGTTGTCATCAAGCCACAAAAACTCACTTTCAGAATTTATTTATGAATTTCTGATGGTAAAACCCAGAGGAATTGGGAGTGTAGACCTAGGACTAGAGGATTCTGGAGGAATTTTTTCAACCCCTATAGTTAGGCTCATTTTCCCTTCGGTGAATGAGTCACAAAGGACATTCAGTAATAGCATTTTGGTGAAAGGTGCAAATATACTTAAACTTCTCAGATCTTCCAAAAATTTGTAGGTTCCATTAGATTAAGGTTTAATCTTTTGATTTCAAGTGTTACTCTATATTTTTGAGTTTATTTACTATTTTTCGTCTTTCTCCCAAAAGTATTGTTTTAGTAGATCTTCCCCATCCTAGATCATAAATAAAATAGCAAGATCTCCTTCAAGGTTGACTCACCTAAGGGATAAAATTCAACCTTGGCTTAAGGGATCTATTTTTTTGAATGAAATAGAGAGAGATAGGTGAATTATACCCCATTTTTCCCTTTCTATTTATAGTAAATTATTGGTGAAACCCAATTTGAATAGAAAGAACCCAAATGCCTCCATTTCATTTTGGTGAACTTGACATTCTTGCACTATAAACTTTATGATTTGGCATCCATTCAAACCCTAGATCTAGGTTTTAATTACTTTGAATTTTCATTGCATTGTTTTGCATCTCATTTAGGGTTGTTAAAATTGCATTAGTTTGCATTTCATTTAGGGTTTTAGGTTTGCATTTTGCATGCTTTAAAATCTTAAAAAATTAAAAAATTTGCATTAATTTTGCATAAGACTTGCTTATTAGTGTATGTTCAATCATTCATATTCAAAATTGAGTCAAAATTTTATTTCAAAAAGTGTCATAGTGTCCATCATTTGTCATTCATTACACAATGAGTTTCATGTGTCTTGTCTCAATGTGTTGGGACACAACATAACACCTTGTAGTGTTGAAAAATGTACTCCTTTATATTTCCACACTATGTTTTTGTCTCTTAATAAATTGTACTTAATTAAGCCTCTAATTGTCCCAATTATACATTTACAAGCCTAATTAATTGCAATTTCTGGAAGGGGAATCAGTATTTAATTAATGCAATTATCATTTTCATTAGCCCAAAATGAATAGGTCTTGATAATTTAGGTCAGGACCCATTCACCCTTGGGAAAATGGGTCCCCTTAAGATCACAAATTCAAATTTTAAACATGTTTTTGGTGGCATCTTAAGGTCCTAAATTCAAGTTTTAAGTGTTGGCTTGTAATGTTTAATTTTTAGGAAATTAGAAAATTACCTATAAAAGAAAAAATATTTTTATCAATTAAAAACTAGATAAGGGAGCTAGAACATACATGCAACCATTCCTAGAGCTAAGATTATTGTCAAAGGTTTTCAAGAGAAAATTTCACAAGTATTTGTTGTAGCATTCAAGATCTCAAGCATCATGTCAAAGTTATGAAGCATCATGCATGTTTTTGGAGCTAACATTGTGATGTAGGTTTCAAGAATTCAAATCAAGATTCAAGCATCAAGATCAACATCCAATCAAGCTATTGCATGCAAGATAAAGACCTTGGAGAGATCTACTAAGTTTCAATCATGTAAGGGTTTGGTGAGTTGCAACATAGCACTTGTTCATTCATCATTACTTTCATATTTCACTATTTAAATTCAAGGTTTAATTACCAAAATGGAGTTTGACCAAGGAAAACCCCCATCCGCCAAAAAAAAAAAAAAATTCCTCTTGTGTGTTTTGAAAATCTTAGATTGAAAAAGGATTGAAGATCTATCAAAAGAGAAAAATTGCAAAAGTTGTCAAAGTTGTCATCAAGCCACAAAAACTCACTTTTAGAATTTATTTATGAATTTCTGACGGTAAAACCCAGAGGAATCGGGAGTGTAGACCTAGGACTAGAGGACTCTGGAGGAATTTTTTCAACCCCTATAGTTAGGCTCATTTTCCTTTCGATGAATGAGTCACAAAGGACATTCAGCAATAGCATTTTGGTGAAAGGTGCAAATATACTTAACCTTCTTAGATCTTCCAAAAATCTGTAAGTTCCATTAGATTAAGGTTTAATCTTTTGATTTCAAGTGTTACTCTATATTTTTGAGTTTATTTACTATTTTTCATCTTTCTCCCAAAATTATTGTTTCAATAGATCTTCCCCATCCTAGATCATAAATAAAATAGCAAGATCTCCTTCAAGGTTGACTCACCTAAGGGATAAAATTCAACCTTGGCTTAAGGGATCTATTTTTTTGAATGAAATAGAGAGAGATAGGTGAATTATACCCCATTTTTCCCTTTCTATTTATAGTAAATGATTGGTGAAACCCCATTTGAATAGAAAGAACCCAAATGCCTCCATTTCATTTTGGTGAACTTGACATTCTTGCACTATAAACTTTATGATTTGGCATCCATTCAAACCCTAGATCTAGGTTTTAATTACTTTTAATTTTCATTGCATTTTTTTGTATCTCATTTAGGGTTGTTAAAATTGCATTAGTTTGCATTTCATTTAGGGTTTTAGGTTTTCATTTTGCATGCTTTAAAAATCTGAATTTTTTTAAAAATTTGCATTAATTTTTTATAAGACTTGCTTATTAGTGTATGTTCAATCATTCATATTCAAAATTGAGTCAAAATTTTATTTCAAAAAGTGTCATATTGTCCATCATTTTTCATTCATTACACTTTCATTTAGATATCAAATTCTATAAAAAATAGTCACTTAAAGTACATTTTATAACCTAAAACATGAAACCCTAGATCTGAACTTCAAACTCAAATTCAAATTTTTGTAACCCCTGTGCTAAAATCCATTCACCCTAGGGAAAACCTATCTTTGTATAGGTATTGTTTTAGGCTTTTGGGTAGTGATTTGTCTATGTTTTCATTCTTATGCTCTATTGTTAAATCTAGGTTTAAGTTTTAGAAATCAAAAAAATCTATCTTTTGCATTAGGTTTAATTGTTCTAATTAAGTGCATTGTTTGAAAATCAAAAATTGGAATTAAAAGACATCAATTTTAGGTTTTTGCATAGCATAATCAATAAATTATCTTGTTTAAAATCTGATTTTTTCTCTTTTTACATACTTAAATTGTACTTCATATTCTAGTGTGTTTATTGAATTTATCTAATGCCTATTCTCCATTTTGGGTGCACTTAAGTTTGGTGAAACTTGTATGAGCTTCACAACCTGGTGTCCTATTACCAATACTGTAGTGAAATGTAGTTTGAGACTCATTGCATCCTATGCTACCACACTCACTATGGATCTTGAGTTTTCCAACTCTTTCACTCATAGTGTTGATAGCAGTCAATCCACTATGGATCATAGCTTTGATACCTCATTTCCCATGACCACCCTACCCACAACCAATGTGACTGATGTTGACACAATGGTTGCTAATGTCCCTCAAGAATAACTAAAACAAATGGATGAAGATTTAGAGAAATTGCAAAACTTTGTGAGTTATGAATACATTGTTGGTACTACAATTCCTATCATAGATAACATTAGCAAAATTCTTGATAATGAACAAGGAATAGAGATTTTTTGTATCCCAACTCACATTATTAATAAACATGTTCCTACCATAGCTAGATGTGCTCAAACTTTGGGGTACACTCAAAATCAAGGTGGTAATCCAATTCCCCTTTCCACAACTATGACCTTTATTTTGATATACAATAATCTAACTGTTACAACAACTAAACAAATTACTATCAATGTCAATAACACCTTAGGTATTTCCACTAGGAATCCCTTTAGATTTGTGCATTCAAATCTCATATCTCCTAATCCATCTTCCCTCACAAACTTACAATTCACTTGCCCTTTGAATACATACACACCTCCCTTATTCAACTCCATCTCACAACACAAACAATGATCTTGTCCTTAACCAACTCCTACAAAATGTTTCATCCCTCTAACAAAAAATTGCTACATTGAACCAAAGTCAAAATGGCCAACCTTCACAATATGTCAAAAAAACCCTTTATCCTTGGAGATATTGAGAGCACAAATGCCACAAGGCATAGAGATTCCAAGATTTGAGAAATATGGTAGAAAAGGAGACCCTAGCAACCATGTCTTACAATACATAGCCTTATGTAGTGACTTCATTTTTGAGGATAAACTCTTGGCTAAAATTTTCTCTAGATCCTTGAAAGACACTGCCTTGGAGTGGTTTTGTTTTTTATCGAATAACTCAATTAGTTCATTCAATGAAATTTTTGATGCTTTTCTTAACCATTTCCAAGTGCACATGGGTCCCAAGATGACCTTAGCTAATTTAATGCACTGTAAACAAAACAAAGATGAAAAGGTCACTAATTTCATAGCACAATATCAATTGCTTTACTCACAAATAAACATTAAGATTCTTGATGTTGACCTTCAAAGAATGTTTGTAGAAAATTTTCATACCAATATTCAAGCTAAACTTGAGATGTTGAAGTTTCCATCCTTTACACACTTGTGCATAGCCCTTCATGATTATCAAAATTCAGTTAGTCATCATGAAGTAAAAAATCCTAACAATTATGATAAATCTGAAATCATTCCCCAAAATAATTTCCAACCTTTCAAGAAACAAAATAAAGGATTTTTACAAATAAATACACCTCAAATAAATCAACATATTAAAACCCAAGTGGCTGCTATAAAAATGACAAATCCATATCCATTTAGGGAGAGAAGTAGAAAATTTACCCCTTTACCTGATACCCTTCACTCCATTATGTTGCAACTTATAGGTAAGAACTTAGTTATCTTACCTCCTATTAGAGCTATTCATACAGCTAATTCCTTACCTCCAAAATTTAACTCAAATTCCTTTTTCCATTATCACTGCCAAAATGGGCATGATACAAAATAATGTAAGCATCTTAAACATGATGTGCAATGCTTCATTGATTCTAATCACATTTCGATTGGTGGTGTTAATGATCAAGGAAATGAGTTTGTTGCCCCACCCAACCAAAATTTTCAAATCTTTACCAACCGCATTTCCAAATCATAATGTCTCTTTTGTGAAAGCTAATGATGCCAAGAGTGATGTGATGAATGTTGAAAAACTTGAAGAAACAAATGATGACAATATAAATGAAAATTAAGGATACATTGAATATATGGTTGGCTTCATAGATGTGCAACCTCATAAGGGCCAAACCAAAATGCCCCTTGACATTTCTTTCTCACAAAATGACATAATTAGACAAGCACCTGATGGTCCTCTTTACATCGCTCGAAGAATCAACGACAAGCATAATAGAAAAGCATGGATCAATATGCATAACGGTTTTTCTTTCCCTGTGATAGGTTCAATCACTCTTTCTTTACAAGTTCAACAAAAAAATTGAATGTCTCATTATCCATCATCCCATCATCGAACCAATTCCATGTCAAGCTTGGCTAACCATGGCTACACTCCATGGATGTTGTCTCGTCGGTAGTACATAAATGTTTAAAGTTTCGATTTGGCAATGATATAGTTACTGTGCACCATAGTGGCTTTAATCCGGTGTCTTCCTATGAGAATTTCTCATTGGATTTCCTTTGGCCCAAACCTCTGGAACCTATTAAGCCTCATGAGGACTTATTTTTCAAATCTTATCAAAATTTTAAGCCAAAGTGCATAGTAGAATTATCCTTTAGCAACATGCCTCAACCCATCATTGAGCCTCCTATCATTGATGAAACCATGATTGAACCAAAAACTCTTCCAAGTAACCAAGACCAACCCATGACAAATCCTTTACCTATTTCCTACAAACAACGAAGAGATAACCAAATAATTCCTATTATGCCTCCTAAGATCAAACAAGTTTATAAAGCTAAAGAGAAAGTGGTTGAATAACCTCCCATGGTTCCTTTCTTTCCTTCCTTACAGGAAGAAAAGAAACCTATGGTTGAGAAACCCACTCCTACACTATCACAACTTGAAAATTGCACAAAAAGAAATAGAAATGCTAAAGAACTTAGGCATATATGTTGTGTTATTGCTCATAGACTAAAAGAAGGGAATAAAATGAAAAATCAAGATCAAACAATAATTGAAACAAAGCAAGATGATTCTCCACCTTCGCAACAACAAAAACAACAAAAAATTCTATGGACATTATCATTAGGCCTCCTGTTATGATTAACTTGGATGATGATGATGAAATTGCTAAGATTGATGAGGAAGTGCATAATGAGTTGAATTTATTATTTTCCTCTTCCATGAGCTTAGATGAAAAAAACCATGATGTTCTTCCTAACAAGAGTGACTCACCACACATTGAACCTAGTGATGCTCCTAGTACAACACTTGTCATTGTCTCTTTGGCTAGTTGTCCACCTTTCGCATATGATGAACAAGATTGGGATACAAATGACCTTCTATAGGTTGACTCACATGTGCCATACTAGTCTTCTCTTTTTGATTGCATGTGTGTAATGTGATCCCCCATAAAGTGTTGCTTGGTGTGTCTTTATATGTTTGTGAGCCCACTTTGGATGACCCTTGTCACTTCATTGGTGCAAGGATACAAAGAAAGTGAATATGTTGTGACATTCTTCTATCTATTGTAATCTTTATATTTTGTCTTGTGTTTTCATTTTTGGGATGACGCAAGGCATCAAGACATTTAGGTCTCTTCCATGTTGACCAAAAATCTTCCTTTTGTTCTCTCTCTATGTGTCATTCTTCCTTTGTGCTTATTTTTCCATGAGTCATTTGGGGAATGATGATAGTTTTGATCTCGATTATATCACTGTAGCAACAACAAATGTTGACCCCAGATCCATGGATCCCTTATGTGTTATATCAGGATTGCATGTAGGGGGGAACTCTCCTTTTCATGATGTAGATCTAATCAAAAACATATGTTTTACATAGGTATTTTTGAATAAATCTCTCATGTATTGGAATTTATCATGTTCTACTTTAAAGTAATTTCTCACAGCATGGTGTTTAGAAATTCCTTTAAATTGAGGGCATACACATCCCCACTCATTTTTTCCTTCAAAGTGTGGTCTTCTTACTTCACATGATGTGTCTTCTTAGTGGTGTCATTTAGTTTGATGTTCCTCAAGAGTGCAACCTTTCTTGGCATATGATATTCCTCTTAGTCGTGATGCTATGACTTGCATTCTCTAAGTTGCAAATCTTCTATCTTTGACTAGTGCTCTCTTGGAGACATTAGGAATGATGTTCCCTAAGGTTATACCTTTCATGAACTAATAAAAACCTCTTTGAATATCCTATTTCATGTATCAAGGCCACCAAGAATAACACAACTTTCTTTTCAGAGGATGTAATGTCCCATTGATTAGACTAAACCAAAAATATATATAAAAGCCAAGTTAGGACATATAATTTGTTTTACCAACACACCATTTTATTAATGCAAAATTATCTTGAAGACCTAATTACAATATGTATTATCAATTAAGCACATAATTCCTTGTTCATGATTAGATCATTTTAGATTGCACATCTTAAGAATAAGATAATCAAATACATTATCATCTAATACTATAAATTAACATGATCATATGTGACTTCTTCTCCTGACTGGAATAGAAATTTTCCTTGTCTCCTCTTTCCTAGTCTCATTAGATAGTGATTTACTATGCAAAGGTCACATGAACGCTCTCAAAGTGGACTCCTTGAAGGTGTTCCACCCATCTTGGGACCATCCATTAGTGGAGCAATTTACCATCCTTTCCCTCCACAAATGCCCTGTCCTTATTGAGCGCTAGTGAAAGGAGTTTGAGCCCAAAGTTTATTCTTCCAAGTAGAGTCATTAAGCTCAATGAAATATAATGATTATTGCAAGCAATATTCTTAGACAAATAATATCCACCAATTTACATATTATCTTAAAATTTATAGAGAAGTTTAACAATTGATATTTATGTTTATTGGTTGTAATCAATATCTAATATATCTTGATCTTCATAAAAATTTAGATAGATTTATAGGTTAGTCTTATATAGTCATTGCTATTATGAGTACTGAATTCTTTCTGAACTTCCTAATACATGTATATATATGACAATAGAGACTCTTAGATTCAAAAAGAAAGTACAGAAATATACAAAACCAAAATGCACATAGAAGAGAACAAAATTGTTTGTTCGATCTAATGGTTTTAGTGTCTAATGCGGGACATAGTTTTCCACTATTTCAACAAATGGAAATATATGAAGCACTAAATGGAATCCCTTATCCATTTACTATATCAAATCATTTAGCATAAATGGAAAACTGTACTTTAACTTCTGAAAAAGGGAAAAGCATGGATACAATGCAAAGAACTTCTATTTGTATCCTTAGTAATGTGGCATAATTGTAATTACTTGGAGATTTTAATATTTGTTCACTACACAGTCCCCTATAGAGATTTCAAACTATTTAAAATCTGCAGTTTAACAGTGGACAAGGATACTTACCTCTGCCCTCTATTCGAGCTTCCCTGAATTGATCTTCTTTATGTGTTTTTTACCTAGACTGGCATCGAGGTTCCTTTTTCCTTATTGTTTCTTCCTTATACATGATTTCTTTCCTTATGCTCCTGCTGGGTCAGAGGCCCAAACTTAAAGGCCTAAAGGGGACACACCCTTTGTTGTTTGATGACCGCTAGGAGAGGACACATCTTTTCCTCATATCAAAAAGGAGAAATTTATTAATGCTTCTTAAGTTTATTATTTATAATCTCATAAATCATTATCAAGGAAATTAAAAATATTTTCAATCTTTTAATTATATATTCAACCTATCAACATTTAATTATAGTCAAGAGATAGATTATATTATGCGGTTCAATTAATAATAATGTTCATCAATTTGGGGGTTATGACAGTCTGACCCTTCCGAATTTTCCTGTCCTCAAGCAAAGTTCAAAATTGGATGTTTCAAAATCTCTTTGCTTTCCCAAGTAGCATCTTCCATAGGTAGTCCTTTCCATTTAATCAAGTACTTGAGAATAATTTTGTTCCTCAACTTTTTCTCCCTCATGTTTAGGATCATTTCGCACTCCAAAAAAGTCTTCCCTCATCGTCAAGGGGTGGTAACTCTATACATGGAGTAACTTGCTTCCCAAGAACCTTTTTAAGTTTGGACACATGAAAGATATTGTGAATCCTGTTGTTGTTAGGCAACTCCAATTCATAGGCTACTTCACCTATTTTCCTTAGAACCTTGTACG
Organism: Sequoia sempervirens; assembly: GCA_007258455.2. Taxonomy (NCBI): domain Eukaryota; kingdom Viridiplantae; phylum Streptophyta; class Pinopsida; order Cupressales; family Cupressaceae; genus Sequoia; species Sequoia sempervirens. Next base: position 842,283 of record VDFB02055997.1, read on the forward strand.
GGCCATAAAATCGAGGCTTTAATTTCTCTACACCAGTTACTATAATGAGGATTGCTTGTAGGGTTGGAGTCTTAGAAATAAAAAATCTCCAACTTCAAATGTTCTTTCGACCCGATTTTGATCTGCATAAATTTTTTGTTGATTTTGAGCAGGGTGAAGATTATATTTGAGAGCTTTCATTATATCCACACTTTTTTGAATGAATTCTCTAGCACCTGGCACTCTGTTGTCCTGAATGACTAAGCTTCCAAAGGTAGTTGCTTCATACCCATAGAGAGCCTTGAATGGGCTCATTCTAATGGACATGTGGTATGTAGTGTTGTAGCAATATTCTCCCAAGTGCAACCATTTGACCCAAGAGTTTTGTTGACTTGTGACATAATTCCTCAAGTATCCTTCCAACCACTTATTCACAATTTTTGTTTTCCCATTAGTCTAAGGATGGTAACTAGTACTTGGCATAAGATTACTACCTATGAGCCAGAAGATTTCTTGCCAAAACTAGCTAAGGAAGCAACTATCACGATCACTGACTATATTCTGTGGTAGACCATGCAACTTGAAGATTTCCTTGAAAAACACTTCGTCTATTTGAGATGCTCTATATTCGGTGGATATTGGAAAGAAATGAGCATACTTAGTTAACTGATCCACCACCACAGAAATCCAATCCTTACCTTGTACTTTAGGCAATCCAGTGATGAAATCCATCGAAACACTTTCCCACTTTTGGTCTGGGATAGGTAGTGGTTGAAGTAATTATGTTGGATGGTTTAGTTCCACTTTATTCTTCTAGCAAGTCATACATTCCTAAACATATTTTCCCACATCCTTTTTGAGGCCTTTCCATGAATATCATTCCCTTATGTACTTGTAAGTTTTATAATATCTAGGGTGTCCTACCAAGGGGAAATCATGGTATTCCTTCAAAATTTTATCCTTTATCTTGGAGTGGGGCATAAGGAATATTCTATCTTTATACAAAATGATATCTTCTACTACCTTAAACTCACTATTGAGTGCATTTCCTTCAAGTATTTCTTGAGCCTGTGGATCCTTGGTATATTCTACAATAATGTCATTCCTCCAACTTTTGATGATGTTGGTGATGGTATTTACTTGTGGGTGCCTATACAAGGCACCAGCTACCACATTATTAGTTCCTTTGACATATTCAATATCAAAATTGCAAGCTTATATTTTGCTTACCCACTTTTGTTGGTGGTTGTTCAAGTCCTTTTGATTCATAAAGAATCTTAAGTTGTAATGATCTTTCTTAATATGAAATTTCCCATAAACCAAGTATTGTCAAAATTTGTCCAAGGCATGCATGATGGCCAACATATCTTTATCATAAATAGAATAGTGCCTTTTAGTTTCTATAAGTTTATTACTTGCAAAAGCTATCAGGTGTCTTTTTTACATAAGAACGGCTCCAATTCCCTCCCCTGAGGTATCACATTGAAGTTCAAATGGTAGAGTGAAATATTGTATTGCCAAGACAAGACATGTAGACATTTCCTCCTTGAGTTTTTCAAAATCCTCTTGTGATATTTCACTCCACACAAAAGCCCCTTTCTTGGTTAAGTTTGTAAGTGGGGCAACTATCCTAGAGAATTTCTTCACAAAACGCCTATAGTAGCTACAAAGCCCCACAAAATAGCATAATTCTCTTCAAGCATTAGTTAGTTATTTCCCTAAACATCGCTTGACGCTTCTTGGCTCTCAAAGAAATTAGTATATCAGCTCCAAATCAAACTAAACCCTCAGTCAACACCTCAATTATGAATTGAGACTTTCCAACCATCCATGTGCCCAAATCTACACTCAACAAACACTTCACTAAAAAAACACAAACAAACTCCAATACTTTGTCAAGAGTTGAGAAAACAACGACAATTCCAAACACCACCAATACTTTTAAATTGTAACGAACCAGTCGGACATCATTAAATAGAACTGAACTAGGAAGGAGTAAATGTAATGACACCTCACATGAAGGAGGCCATTGTCTTCCTCGATTAATCCCATAAATATTTGTAGACAATCTAATCAACAAATGAACTCGTACTCTACTACCACCACCCAAACAACATTCCATATCTAGTAATGAGTGCCCCAAAATGGTTCCACCTTGAAAAAACCCCATGGTAGCTATGCTGCTAATAAATAACCTATATGGCGACTTAGGTTGCCACCCCTAAGAAATGAGGCATTGCCACCAATGCCACTAACAACCGAAGCAAACCTCATCAGCCACCACATGGCCTCTTCCACTCATGGAGGGCCATCCACCCAACCTCACACATATTTTATATATTTTATTTATTCTATTTTTTTATATTTTTATGATTGTTTAAATTTTCTTGATATTTCATAATTTTTAAAAGATTTTTTTTTTATGCATAATATGTTGCTAAAGTTGCATTATATCAATATAAGAATTTTTTTTTTACATCATTTTAGCCCTTAGATAGGCAGGCATAGAGTGCAACAGTACATACAATGCCTATCCATCACTACACATAGAAGCCCTATTACATTCATAGTATAACTTCCATCATCAAAAAGTAGAGAAACAAAATTACAAACCCCCATCTTCAATTATCCTATCCAGAGAAGTGACCCAATCCAACTAGAGCAACAAATTCATGGCACCATTCAATGTTGCTTACCTCTATCACTCCTAGCCTTGGAAAGAGAAAGTTGTATCCATGTGTGGCCCAACTACGATGTTGTTGAAACTAATTGTCATTCATCCCCAATATAAATGGCTACCACTCGACTTTGAATCCCTGTTGGAACATGTGCACAATGTCGTCTGGCCATGGTATTCCCACTCTAGGAAGGGCCACTACCACCATGTCTAAATCATCAACCAAAATTTTCTTCTTGAACACCAAGTGCAACAATAGAAAGCATCTAACCTTTGGCACATTGAAATCTAGTAAAGATGCAAGGAAGTGGGATGATATGTTAAAATTGGCCTTAGTGTAGTTTCACAAGAAACAGTAGTTTCTCCCCAGCACCATCTTAATTGCTTCAAGACAGAGAATGTCCTAGTTCAAACATATCTTCTTCAAGTGCAAGTCTAAAATGTACCTTGTGAAAGTCATCTCCTTCTTTGATCTTTACAATTTAATTAGAGTATCCATGCTTTGTTAGCAAATGCCAACCACAATGCAAAATAAATAAGACTCATTTCCATATCTTCATTAATGGTCAGCTGTGTGTGTTACATCATCTGAGTACTAATGATGAATTTGGAGAAAAGATGTCCCTTCACCATTTAATTCACACACTGCACAGTATGAGGCCAACAATGATCATGTACACTTATACGCTCATTGAGAGTGATTACCAATGCTAATAGACTCTTGTCTAGATCACCTTATTGGATTTAACATTCCTAAAGACTTGCCAAAAATGGTTGAGCCATCCAATCCAACAGTATATTACTTGAAATTTATTAATGTACTTTGAGTATCCTTTTAGTGATAGAGCTCCAACATCTTAATCTTCTCCAAATTTGGTTGAGGCCCATATGCCCTATCTAGCCATTCCTCGCATAGACTATAACACTCTATGACACATGGGCCCAACTTTTAAAAGAAAAATATTATTATAAATATATTGACTGATTTTATTTATTTAAAAATTATTTTATTTTACTTTAAAATTATTTAATAATTTTATTTGTATTATTTATTTAAAGAATTGTTTTGTTTTAGTATTTATTTAAACCATTTTTTATTGTTTCCTATTTTATAATTAAAATAACCATTTTTATTAATATAAAATGTTATATTATTTTACTTTAAAGTTATTTAATAATTTTATTTGTATCATTTATTTAAAGAATTTTTTGTTTTAGTATTTATTTAAACAATTTTATTCTTTTATTATTTACTTTTTTATTAGTACTGGGCATTTTTTGAAAAAACTAATACCTATTTATAAGGTTTACATTTTTGGAATTCCACTTCTCCTTTGTTTCTAAAAAATGTAAGATAGATTAAATTAACCAATTTCATTTGTAATTTGATAAGCCTAAGTTCTAGTTGAATGGATTATAATGAAAGTGTGCAAACAATATTCTTCACATTAATTTTCTTTTTACATGATTAAACAATTTTTTAGTTCTTCCACGAAATTATAGCATTTTAACTAGTTATTAATAATTCTCTTTCTAACCAATGAGAGTTGAAGTATTTTTTTCTATTTCAATTTTTTTTATCTATAATCATCAATGTATACATGCCAATTATATAACAAAACATATTTCAAAATTTAATTCTCTTCAATGGACATTATTAAACATAAAAAAAAATTAAAAAATTAAAAAAAATAATTATAAAAGAAATATGTTAAATTATTAAACATAAAAAGAAAAAGAAGTTTATATACTTAAAATTAAAAAATCCTTAAAATCTTTGAAAAATAAATATTTAAATTAATGTATTTAAAATTAGAACATTTACAAATTAAATAAAAAATATATATTCTAAATTTACTATTACAAATAAAAATTTGTTTCTAAATTAATATATTATAAATTTAAGGCTTTACTAAAGATTTTATTGTGCATAACAAAAATATAGCAACTTCAAGTCTAATATAAAGGATTTTCATAAAAAATGCACATCTAAAATCAATTTAAAATTAAATACAAAGGAACCATAATAAATTTATTATTACATATAAAAATAAAATTTTAAACTAATATATTTAAAACTAGCTTATTTACCATATAAATTAAATAATTTATATAACATTATTTATAAAGATAAGATATACAAAGAATATGTTAAATTATTACGCCTAAAAAGAAGTTTCTAAAACATAGAAAATTAAGTGCTGAAGAACTTTCCTAAATTTAAAATTTTATATTTTAATATACTTAAAATTTAAAAATCTTTAAAATCTTTGAAAAAAAATATCTAAATTAATATATTTATAGTTATCTAATAAAGCTTACGTCTAATTATAACCTTGATCCTATGACCCTAATTATAACCTTGATGTGAAACCTAACCCTAATTCTAATTCTATCTCTAATTGTAAAGTAAATATTAATCTGAACTATAACCCCAACCCTAATTCTATACTAATTCTGATCTTATCTCTAATTGTAAAGAAAACCCTAATCATAACTATAAACCTAGCTCCTAACTATAACCCTAACCCTAACCCTACCTGTAACCTTAATCATAATCATGATCCTAAATCTAAACCAAGCCCTAATCCTAATTCTAACCCTAACTCTTACCCTACCCCTAACTTTAATCATAATCATAATCCTAACCCTAACTCTAACCCTAATAATAATCCTTACCCCAAATCTAAACCTAATTTTGACACTCATTTTAATTCTAACCCTAACCTCATCCCCAACCCTAACTATAATCTTATCCTTAACCATAAATCTAATTCAAACCTTAGCCCTAACCCTCACCCATATTCTATCTCTAATTCTAACGTAACCCTAAACTCAAAGTCTAATTCCAACTCTAACCCTAACCCTAACCTTAATAGCTTTGTCTTCCATCTTCTGCTACAAATGCTAACATTTATATATTATTATTAATAATATATATAAAAACTTGAGAGATATCCTTCTCGAGGCATCTATTTTTTAAGTCACATAAAAGTGCAATAGATGCTTCCAGAAGGATATTTGCGCTATTATATATATTATTAATAATAATATTAATAATATTAATATATATATATATGCTATATATCTATATATATATATATATATCTATATATATATATATATATATATATATATATATATATATATATATATATATATATATATATATATATATATGCATATGCTAGTGTTTTTATTTTTATTTTTGATTTTTGATTTGAATAAGGTAGAGACAACAACTTATGAGATTTTATTTGTGAAAAAAATATTCATTGTGGTCGACTTATGTAAATAATATTGTATTTATTACATACAAGGCTGACTTGATATTTATGAAAGGAAATTATATTATAATTGAAGGCCAACCTCTTGTAATAAGGCGCCTTTCTCTTGTATATATACAAGATCATTCTCCTCTCATTTGTATCATTTTTCAAGCACGGGCATATTTGCAAGTTAGAGAAAAATTAAGAGGAGCAGATCGAGTTTATTCAAGAGCAAGACAAATTTGCAGGCAGAGCAGTTCTTATCAAGTGGAATTGCATTCCATCAAGAGCACATTAAAGCTCATGAGCAGATTGAATAAGTCCGAAGATCATTATTGTAATTGCATAAGGGCACTTCCATCAAGAGCACATTAAAGCTCATGAACAGATTGAATAAGTCAGAAGATCATTATTGTAATTGCATAAGAGCAGGTCGATTACTCTAAGGGGAGTGATCTGATTATATCAGGCTTTGTGAAAGCCATTCCTTGTAAAGCTTCATTGTCAATTGTTGAATGTTGAATATATATAAGGAAGATTTTTACTGGATTTTTCTCTTTCAAGTGGAGGGTTTTCCCAAGGGTATCTGTTGTGTTATTGTTTGATTTGCATTAAATTTCTAAGTTTATATCTGATCACTAAAATCTAACCCAATTTTCTATTAATTTTGTTTGTTTAACCTTTGTCCACATTTTCATGACTTGTAAAAATGCCTAGGCTTCAAGCTCTTTAACTATGCTATGAAATTAATTTTTGTTTTAAAAAAGGTTAATTTTCAATTTTTAATTTTAATTTTAATTTGTAAATCTTGGACTCACCTTCTTATGACTTGTAAACCTAGGTTATGCCCAAGATTTTTAGTTTTTCTATGAAATTTTTTTTAGTTCATTTCAATTAAATCATGTTATCCAATTTTTGTATTAATTTTTTTTTTTGGTAAATCTTTCATAAGCTTATAGGCCCCTTAAGACTATGTGGGGTAACCATGGTTCAAATTGGGTTATTCTTGAATCTATACAAATATTTTAGGAGATTTTTTAATTTGTTTCAATTTATAAATCATGTGAGTGTTTTGTTACTTCAATTTTAATTTTAATTTTTGAATTTTTTTTGCAAATATTTGATAAGGTTATGCCAACCTTTAGTGTTGTTTGAATCATTATCCATAATCAAGAAACCATTATCCTTGATAATATGCATGAAATTATCATCACACAACCCATATAAATTATAGTTATAATTAGAAGTCTTTTTATCATTTTTGTACAAAAGGTTGAAAATTTTGTAAGAGAAATTTCCTAATTCTACCATTTGGATGAAAACCAATGGGGTGATTTCAATCAAAGGTAAAAGATTAATTTTTGTCTCCAATTATAAAAATTGAAAAGGACTTATAAATTTTCCCCCTAATTTTAATTAATATTATAGAGATACCCCCTATCTTTCTTCAATTCATAATAAAAGAAATTGAATTAGATAAATGAAAGAAAAGTCATACTTCACAATTTTAGGAAGCACACAAATAATGGATTCATTCTAGGCATAGGCTTCTTGTGTACTTTCTCATACACTATGGAGTAAAACTTTCACTTACCATTATAATTTCCCTCTCATACCTATTATAGTCTTGCCAAACAATTTTGAATTTATTAAACATAATTAATTAAAAAAAAACTATTCTATAACTTTTTGGCAGTACCCCTCCACTAGTAATTATTTACTAATTTGTTTTTTCCTCTACTTTCTAATTAAATAATTGTTTTCAATTATTTTAATTAAAAGGTCAACTTTTCTCTCTTCTTCTATAATTAAATAATTGTTTTTATGATTTAATTATTCACTATCCTTCCTAAATTAAATAATTTTTATTTTTTTATACTATAGGTTGTCCCTGCAAGGTACTTGAGGCCAGCTAGAGCAAGACTAGAATAAATTAAATAATTTTATAATTATAATTATTTAATTTGGCTCTAGGATAATCATTTCACCTCCACATTCAATTTTCCCGTGGTAAATTGTTGGCAATGAATTTTCTTGATGCCATTTAATTTATTTCAACCACCTCTTTATTTGTGCCAAATCTTATCTCTCATCTCAACCTTGATAAGGTTTTATTAACTTTTAATCTTTAGCGTCCATCCTTAACTAAACCCTATTTTAGCTCTAACCCTATTTCCTTGCTTCTCAAAGCAATCTCATCCATTTATTTCCATCATTTGATCTTGACCCTTCATTGAAATTTGGTTTTCTATAAAAGAGACCTATCTCTTTCATTTTGACACTAACTAATAAATTGTAAGTACTATCTTTGATATTCTTGCATACCACAAATCTGAGGGCAAGCTTGCATATAAAGAAAAATGGAGAAGAGCAATGAAGGTGATTCAACCATGGCATAGGAATTATGGTATTATTGCTTTGTTATTTTATGTTTCTATGTTCATTTGTGCTTCATTGTTGAATTAGGATATTTAGAGTTTAAGTTTTATGTATTGGCTGGTTGATACTATTGATTCATGCCTTTCACCTGAATTTTACCCTAATTCTACAGTTTGTGATCATTCTCATACTGGAAAATAAAGCATTAGGCAAGCAACAAGTGTTGAACCTAGTCAAATTTCAAGAACTGAATCATTTGGTAGGTAAGCAATCTCTCTTTTCAATGGATTAGATGTACTCTATTTACTGATATATATTCTAAAACCATTGTTCTAAGAAATAGGAAAAGTCCTAAATTAAGGGTGGTCATCTGGCACATAAGCACTCTCTCGCTTTCCATAAATTAAATGTACTCTATTTACTGATATATATTCCAAAACCATTGTTATCAGAAATTAAAAAAAAAAACCTAAATTAAGGGTGGGCTTAAACAACATACACTAAACCTTGATGCTTAGTGTGAGCCCCCCAACTTTGTTTCTCCTCCTTTTTTGTTAATTACGATATGTAACATCTTTTTTTAATGCAATCAACTGTTTTTGTTTCCCTTAAACGATCAAATCATATATTTATATTTTAGATTATATTTTTAATGACACTTTTTTTTAATAAAAAAGTTTCAACACAATCAAACGCAGAAACAGATTCACACAACAATATAGATTGTAGAAATTTATTATCATTAATTATATTTTTATTTTTATTACATAAATGTTAATGAAAACCCTAGGTAGCCGGTGAAGTTTCCTTTGTGATTTTTGGTTTGTAATCAAAATGTGCGAAATATGGGTCTGCTAGTCTGGCGCCAGTCTAGCCAGTCTACAATTGTAATTTTTATGGATAGTAAGAGTGGGGATAGAAGTAAATGGAGAAAGCCAGGTACAAGAAACGTATGTATTGGGATGGCATAAGGCTGTTAACTCGAACACTTTAAATTATATATATATGTATGGGGCAGCTATTTAACAATCAATATATATTTAATATTATAATATAAATTTCTATAAAGAAGGGCTCACACGACGCTTAATGTGTGCTGTTTAAGTTCCCCTGAATTAAGATTTGCTCTGCAGACGTTCTCTCAATTTTAAATTGTAAATTTCGTAAATTGCTGAAGCTTGAAATCAACATGAATGATTTTATTCAGGTTTTGTGCAGGATGAGCGAATTCAGAGAAGGTAGGAGAAGGTCAAGGCGTACTTATATGAAGTTGCCAGAGCTTCCGAATGAGATAATAACTGAAATAGTTGAAAAACTATCTCTGAGAGATGTTGCAAACTTTATGTTGTGTTGCAGGGGTATGGCATCCAAGGCCAAAGATTTATACGAGCAGCGTCTTAGGGTGGACATGTCATGTTTCAAAAGTGTGACACCATCCATCTGCAACCGCCTCATCACCCACTTCTCCCGCAGCCGCCTCGTGAGCCTCTGTTTCTGCTATGACGTTCACCGCCATCACAAATACGATGAGGAAATAGTGAACGACATTTTGGGATACTTTTCCTTTCCCACCCACCGGGAAATCGACCTCTATGCGGGCACACCGCGCGTGGTGGACATCCTTGCGCATGGTTACTTCCTGCACAAGTTTCTTTCATCTCAGCAGCAGCTGCAATGGCTGGAAGTGGACTCGGAACGGCAGTATGTGAGAGGAGGAGAGCACGAGGCCTTGTTGACTTTAGACATTGTGGGGAGGAACTCCCCCTGGCTGGAATATTATTGGCCCGATTCCCTACCGTTCAACCCGCCACATGTCCACGCGGCCTTTCTGCAGGCCTGCCCCCGCCTCAAGCATGCCAGATTCCACTTCATATCGGGCATTGAGCTGGACGCGTATGGAACGCTGACCTCCCCACTGGAAATAGAGTTTGCCTTCTTTTACTTTTGTGGATGGCATGACCTCACAGAGCAGAAGCGTAAGATGGGTGAAGCAGAGTTGAGAATTATAGGATCAAAACTACCCCAAATCACTGCGGCACAAGTGAACTTTGATGGAAGAGGGTGCATGAAAGAGTATATGGAATTGGTGAAGGCCATGCCCACAATCCAAACTCTCGCCTTTCTTTGCAATTTCAGGGACAAGCGCGAAACTGTAGGCCCTGCTTTTGTAGGTGCTTTTTCCCTGCTGAGAGAACTCCATCGCCCTCCCGTTGTGGTGCTGTTGAATGGTGTGCCGGAGGAGGAGTTTGAGAAGGTTGTTGACCTAAATGCATGGGATGCGTTGCCGAGAGAAGTAGAGCATGTGAGGATAATCTTCAACTGGCGTAGCCCAAGCTTCGATCAAGGCAGACAAGCGTTGCTTGACAAATTCATTAAAACTGCTCCTCTCCACCTTCAAACATGTTCCGTTTTTGGTGTTCGATCGCTATTTTCGGAAGACTATGTTTTCCTTGAGACTTTGAACCGTGGCAACGTTGATGTTAAAACGGCCGTACCCTTTGCTATTTATTTTAACATAGACACCATGCATTGTTAAGAGACTATTCTATGTTTTATTGCCCTGTCATATTCTTCTGTGCTCCCATGTTTAAACAATTTCACGGTGACAGGCTTCTCTGCTACTGCTGCGTACAAGTTTGTTTTTCTCTAATATGCGATTCCTTCTACACTGTCCGTTTTTAAAGTTTGTGTTGGAAATCTCTTCTCTTCAAATCACAGGCATTATTTTCACATAATTGCCTGCGCAGATACCAGTGTCAAGTCAGAATTGGAAAAGCTGAACAGAACGATATATATTTGTTATTCACAAATAAAGATCTACAATCTTATTTCTAGGGCAGTGAAAAAAGTTTTACTGCTACAAATGAAACTCTTAAAATTGAATGATTAATATTAATGGTCCAAACAATTTGTTATTCAATGTTTATAGTGGATTGTAATTTCAGTAGAATTTATGTGTTCTTATCATTGACATTGGATAATTTGTATGGTAGACTTTCTAATTAAAAATTCTTTATACTTCATTTTATGTGATTTTCTTGATTTTTATTCTAAAACGTTTTTTTTTTAATTTTATTTTTGAATTTTTACTTTAATTTATTTACTTTATATTTTATTAAGAGCTATTTTTATTATTGAATAACATTATTAATATTATATTTATTGTTCAATATTAATATTTTTGCATGTAAATGATTATTAATTTTAAAAGAAAAGATAAGGTATATTATTTACACATGTATGTCATTATGTTCTATTCTTTATTGCAATTGTAAATAAACTAGCTTATCTACCTTAATATATTAATATATATATATTATACATTGAGAGATTTCATTTTCTAGGCGTATTTTTTTTACATTTTTGCATTTTTTAATTTAAAAAATACCCGTGGAAAATGCAATCTCTCAGTGTATAATATATAGATTAATATGTAGGGTTATGATTAGAGTTAGCATTTAGGATTAGGGTTTATATCATGGTTAGGGTTTGTTTTAAATTTATTATTATGATTAGGGTTAGGGTTTAGTGTTAAGGTTAGGTTTATGGTCATAGTTAGTGTGAGAATTATGGTTAGGGTTAGGGGTAGAATTATGTTCCTTTCTTTATTGCAATTGTAAATAAAATAAAATAAGAATTTTAAAATCTATAATTTATTGACACCAAACATGTCAAGATAATATTTAAAAAATAAAATATTTCATCCAATTATAGTAAGATTGATAAAGATGTAAAAATTGGAAAACTCTTTTCTTTTCTTTTCTTTTTTAAATTTGTTAATTCTCAGATTTAATATTTTTTTTAAATGATATTTTATAATCTTGATTATGTAAAATTTGACTATGTGGAAAAAAAATATTATTGTAAATAGAATGGTCAATGGCTATCACATTCCAAAACTTCTTAAGAAGAAAACTCCATTTCATATGGTTAATAAAAAACTAGAATAGTCAATTATATTTAAAAAATAATTACTCAACCTTTTTACTCTATGTAATCATTTCAACATCTAGATCTATCACCCTAAGCTCTTCATTGGGATTTTCTTATCCAAGAACTTCTATTATCGAAAGTTTTTTTTTCCTATTCATACTTATGATAGTATTATGTGATATTATTTCTTTTATTCTAGTGGATCTAACTAATTATTTGATTCACTATAACATTCTTAAATACATCTTCAGCATAATCCATAATTTCAATTGGTAGAAAGCCAATGATTTGTAATTATTTATATGATGATTATTAAAATTCAATAATTTTGTAATAAAAATTAAATATTTTCCTATTCTTAATATCTTAATTTCTCAAGCCATATATATTTTATTTTTTCTTATTTATATCTACAATGAAATAACCTATAAAGTATTATGTACTTAATTTTAAGATGATGGGCCAAGTTTTAGAGTATTTTAGCTTATTAATAATTTTGATTAAGTTTAAATTTAAAAAATGCTCATATGATGAGTGCTAGTCCAATAGTTATCTCCACTATTAATGAGTAGAATATTGATATTTATTTTTGAATTTTCTCCTTTCTATTGTATAAAATTTAAAAATTAATTAATGGGGAAGGAAAGGTTTTTTTGACACCCCATTTATGTGAAGTCTCATTTTTCCTTGCTTCTTTTTCTATTCTTCTTTTTGCTTTCACTTGCCTAGTATTTTTAATTAATTTGAGGAATCCCATGTGGAAACTATTGTATGATTTTTACCTTTGGCTATAGTATCTATCCCACATGTTCATTCCTTAGTAAAAACCTAAGCTATAATATCTAAAATTGACTAAGTGATTGTGTTGTCAACCTATCAAATTTTCAATGTTCCTTCTACCACCATGGTTTCTTTATCAACCCTATCTCCATGTTTATCTCTTTGTAAAATAATTTAAGTCTTGATTTGTTAAAATTTTGGGTCTTCAAGGTTTTCCTTTCTCTTTTACCTCTTTGGTATTTATTTTAAAGTCTCCCTAACACCTAAAGTTCACTTTATAAAATAGCCTAATTCCTAAGTCTTTCAAACTTTTGAGGTGTCATCATCTTTCATACCTTCATAATTCCTTGGCATGCTTCCCTTTGCCTCCAAAAGTCTCAATGAACACCCTTTGTTAAATTCCAAAGTCTTTACTTATCAGATTTTTAGAAATATTCTTCCACCAATACCATCTTGGCATATGGTATGAGTCCTTTCCAACCCCTAACATCTTACTTATTCCCGCAGCTCATTCCAAATTATCCTAGGTCATTCATTGAAGTTCATTTTTTCTCTTCCCTCCTACTTGTATTTCATCCGTTAAGAGTTGTCCTTAATACTTGATGCCTCCCTTCCCCTTTTTTAAAATTCTTCTAATTCCTTTGTGATTCAAACTCACAGCTTTTCATTTCCCCTCATCACTTCTTGGAATATAATATGAAGGAGGCTCAATGCTCAATTTCCATCAAGTTTCCATTGTCTTAACATCAAATTTTCTCTTTTTCCCTTCCAAAGGACAATGTTACATTGATTTTTTGAAGCTCGATGTTTGATGGGTCAATGCTTTATCATGGCTTTAGAGATACTTTTTTTTTCTCAATCAATAAGCATTGAGTTAGGCACAAGGTGTGATCCCCAAATCTTCTCCCTCAATTATAAATTACACTTTCATTATCCCTTTCCCTTTTCACCTCCTTCAATATGTGGTTAATGGTAATCCCAACACTCGACAATTAGAAAAGGTAAACAGTAAGGCTCGTTGAGGTTGCCACTAATTTAATATTATTTATTTTGGAAAGAAGGTAAGGGGTAAGTGCACAAAGTTGAGTCCATGAAATGTGGAAGTTTTTTCCCTTAACCAAAAAATTGAAATCGGCATCGAAGAGATCTGAGTCTGAGATGAAACGGGATCCTGCTTTTGAAAAATTAGGATCCTGTTTCCCATTGGATTTCGAACCAACAGAAACAGAATGGGATCCTGATTTATAAGAAACGGGATCCCGATTTGTAAAATACGGGATCCCAATTTATAAATAATGGGATCCCGAGTTTTATAAATCAGGATCCTATTTTATACTGCTTTTTTTAAAAAAAAGAATAGTTTTCACTACTCTACGGACAGGACCCTGAGTGAGTGTTGGCGACACCGACCCCATGACCAGCTAAAGGTACCCCACCTAAACACCATATTTTTGCATTTTTTTATTTTGAATTGAAATTTTAAAATAAATAACTTAATTTAGCATGTATTTTTTAAAATTTATTTCATGTTTTAATCATTTTTTTAATTGTTATTGTAGAATTCAATAATTGTAAAAATAGATGAAAACTTGCAATGAAACTTAAATGTTTTTTAATAAAAATGAAAAAAAAACCTTGAATTGTGTTTTACAAACAAAATTTAACTTTTAAATCTTAAATTTTTTGATTAAACCCAAGAAAAATTGATTTTGAAAACCCTAATTGAAACAAAACAAAAAATTGTGTTTCAAAACCCTAGAAATTGAAATGAAATAAAAACATAGCATTTACAAATCCAAATTGGGCTTTTTGAAACCACTGATTCAAATCAAAGCGAAAAAATTTGAATTTGAAAACCCTAGTTTGAATTGAAACGAAAAAAATTCATTAAAAACTCTAATTGTTTAAAACTGAAACCCTAAATTGAATTGGAACAAAAAAAATTGTTAAAACCCTAAATTGGAATTGAACAAATCATTTTGATTTTGAAAACTAGGTAATTTTGAGCTCAAAAAAAATCATTCACATTGCTTAAATGTTTTAAATTTTATATGCTTTGTATGGAAAAAATGATATATATTAAACTTTAGTTTCAATTTTAAATTATAATTAGATTAGAAATCAATATGTTAAAGAATGGTTAAAATTCATAAAGTTTATCTTGATGTTTGTTTGCAAATTTAGTTAACAAATTAGTAAATCTAAACACGTACAATCGATTCCAATTGACACTAACTTGCAAGTCTAAATTATGCCAAGGGCCACCCAAACTTCACCCTAAGTTTGCTAAACCCTAGACCCTAAACTGTAAAATCTAAATCCATAACACTAAAGCATTTTAAATTTATGAACCCTAGACCCTAATCTTTCATTGGACATACCTAAAATTATGTAGGTTCAATGTCAAGAATGGGTCTATTTGGTAGATTTATGAAAACTATTTTGAATATATGGAATTCCATAAAAGTATAATTATAGCAATTCCAATTGGAAACACTTGGGTACATATATATTGTATGAAATTTAAATCTAGGAAGGTTTCTATCATATAGGTGAGTTGATAATACATGGAAAGATGTTTGTATGGGAATATATGTATTAAGAAAAACATACCACATGACCTCTATAGGATTTTTAAGATGTGATCCTAGATAACAATCCACCCATCCTCAATCATAATGGATTATTTAGCAATCAAGAGAGATTCAATTTAACCATAAAATTACCTATATTTTGATACTATATAGATTTATGTGGAAGGATAGAAATGCATCAATAAGGAGACCAAGATGGAACCATTTAACACCTACAAGGTACACCTATTACATGGGAAAGGGAGGAAGTACATCATGATAGTTTGGAGGAACTACATGCTATTATTACAATTTAGAGATCTAGGAGGATGATTCATATAAAAGAAATATAATTAAATATTTATATTATTTAATATATTATATTTAATATAATATATTAAATAATATAAATATTTAATATCATAAAATATAATATAAGATTACAATGGATAGGTAATGTTACAATTTACTTGGGGTTTTAATGATGATTAGGCTTAAGATTCAATTAGGTTTGTAGTAAATAGTTAGGTTACAATTAGGAATATATAATAAATATTAATATAATTATAATACAAATATAAATTAATTTAAATATAATATAATATAGGAATACATTTAAGATTACCTAGTAAAGGTTATAATTTAATTAAGTTTCAATTAGGTTTGCAATTCAATTAGGATATGGTTAGGGGTGGGGATCATTTAGCATTCTATTATTGTTAGAGTATGGGTTACATTTAAGATTATTGTTATTTTTGTGATATGTATAGATTGATTCTTTTTTAGAATCATGTTAACTTTTTTTTATTAGAGGGGTAAACACTTTTGACCCAGAGCTAGATGGAACCAACGAGGCTATAGTATGACTAAATTTGGACCTCACTAGACATCTAGATCCCCTTAAGCCATCCTATCACCTTAAATCATAAATCAATTTCTTAAGGGGTCCCAATATGACAAATTTCTTAAAAGGGATCAAATAGAAGTTCTTAAAATTTGGTGAAGTTGCCCAAGGCAACCAAATTTAACTAATAATAAGATACGTGCAAGATTATAATATGAATGAGATTTCATGATCTAGGTTGGTCAGTTGAAACAAGAGTAGATCTCAATCAACTATTCCACAAGAAAATGTTCTTCACTACTTGCAAGTTCATTAAATATTTCAAGGGGCACTAAAACTTTACCCTAAGTTTTGTAAACCCTAAACTCTAAACTCTAAAATCTAAACCCTAAACACTAAACCATTCATTTTGTCCTACCCAACACCATAAAGTGAAATTTGGTTGTCTTAGGAAAATCCGCCATATTTCATTCCCTTATGCCATGTAATTTTGTCCTAGGATCTTACTACATGTACATCCCCTTAAGTTATCCTATTACCCTAAACCCTGAACTCTAAAGTCTAAACCCTAAACCCTAAAGCCATCATTTTTTCTTAGGCTCTTAATGAAATTTGGTTGCCTTAAGCAACACCACCAAATTTCATTCCCTTATGCCATGTAATTTTTTCCTAAGATCTTACTACATATATCCCCTTAAGTTATCCTAAATCCCTAAAACCTAAACTCTAAAGTCTAAACCGTAAACCCTAAAGCCATCATTTTTTCTTAGGCTCTTAATGAAATTTGGTTGCCTTAGGAAACTCCACCAAATTTCATTACCTTATGCCATGTAATTGTTTCCTAGAATCTTGCAGCATGTAGATCCCCTTAAGCTATCCTATTACCTTAAACCCTAAACTCTAAAGTCTAAACCCTAAACCCTAAAGCCATTATTTTTTCTTTAAAGGCTATTAATGAAATTTGGTTGCCTTGGGAAACTTTACCAAATTTTATTCATTTGAGCCATGCCATTTTCTCCTAGGATGTCACTAGATGTAAATCCCCTTAAGCCATCCTATCACCCTAAATCATAATTCAATTTTCTTAATATGACATTTCTTAAGGGGATCAAAGAAGTTCTTAAAATTTGGTGATCCAAGGCCCAACCAAATTTAACAATAATAAGATCCTACAAGATTATACAATATCAATATTTAATTGTATTTTTATTCAAATAACATGTGCCTTAGACATATAAATGAGGCTTACATATAATTTTATCATTTGTATTCAATTATTTAAGGCCATTTATATTGAATGGTTTAACTTGGTATTTCCTAAACATGTATCTTACATCTTGAAATTACAAATCTAATCAGGTTCACTCATATCTTAAAGATCACATGGATCCATTCAATAATATTAGCAATCCACCTCATGCCATCCATCTCCAACACCTTCACCTCCACCTCCGCCTCCTACCTGGTAACCCCCCACCTCCACCACCTGAAATCAATGAGCATGCTCGTTTGCAAGCAAAAATCAATGCTTCTGCTAGAACCATCCAAGATCAAATCAACATTATTCAAAATGAAGAATGTGTCGCACCTCCTATGAGGATGTTTGCATCTAGGATGCAAACCCTTGTTGATGCTATCAGGGCTATGGATGGGATCGTAGATGAGCATCGACAATGGCTAGAGGAGAGGAGAGCTCATAATTTTGAAAAGGAAAACACAAAGAAATGAATATTTATGCAGTAGAGAGCCATAATAGTTTATAAATTAAAACAATGATCTTAAATAGTTATGAATTTATAAATTTGGTGAACGATGGATATTTTGTGTGATGAATTTATAAATTTGGTTCCAAATGGATATTTTTAGTGACATGAATTTATGATTTTGGTTCTATATGGATATTTTTAGTGACATGGATTTGTGAATTTGGTGGAATTTATGAACTTATAATGAATAGTATATAATAGTATATATTTTATGATTATCTACTAGATCATGACTTCTCCTACTGAAAAATTGTAATATATATATATGTGTGTGTGTGTTAGACATAAAATGAGATTTTGTGAATGTTTCAAGTTTATTATTTAGTATGTATGTGCATGTATTAAAAATTTGCATAATAGTTCTTAAATTTTGAAATTTGTATATGTATGTATGTATAGTTTAGTTTAATGATTTGTACGCATGCAAATTATGCATCATATTTTTTATTTTAAATGTACATGTACATACATTTAATTTTTAATTTTGTTTGGACATGCTCTTGGTTTGAAGACAATCAATGTATATATATGTGCATTTCAATTAAATATATGAGCTTAATATATATATGACTGCGCTCATCCTATTTCAATTAAATATATGATCTTAATTTTTGTATGCACATGGACTATTTTGTATGATTTAAAATGCAGGTGCACATTATATCAAGCATATATCATGGATGATTTTAACATTGATGATATCATCAATCCACCACTTGAGCCATAGCCAGATCCGCCTCCCTCCACCTCCACCTCCACCTCCCCCTCATGTGCCACCTCCAACACCTATGGAATCTAATGAGGCTCGTTTGAGAGCACGAATAAATGATCAAGTTGAATCCTTACAAAATAAAATCAATGCTATGTAGAGTCAAGCATTGATTGCTCCACATGTGAGATGTTTTTCATCTGTAATGCAAAACGTTGTTGATTCCATCAGGATGATCGATTTTGATCTTGATAGGCATCGACGAGAGAGAGAACAAATGAAATTTTTTTATTCTGATGGTCTCTCTTACAAACAAATATTAGACCTTAAAATAATGAAAGCCCATCTATCTCCCTACTTTCTTGACCTCGTTACCCGACAACCCATTCCACCCAACAAATCTAGAATATCCATGAGGTGGTGCATACATCTGCAGATGATTGCACATTTTTGGGATTGATGGTATATGGTTTTTGATAGTCCCCCACATGCTAATTGGGAGTGCCCATTGTATTTTTTGAGAAAACTGTATGTAGAGTTTTTTTTGGGTAAAAAGCCCAATTATTTTGATTTGAGATCATTTCAGGGTGTTGGTGGCAGCATGCCACAACAGAGATTAGGGGCAAGGGTTGATCCCTGATGCCCTGTACATGCACAACCCCTTGTTGTTGCTCGTGGTCCTCCCATTCCTGCACCTGTACATCATCAAGCTCTGGTCTCAACATTAGGTTCCCTTAGTACACTCGTAGGAGACCTTGATCAGCACACTTCTACAATAGCAAGTGGGGAGCATAGAGACAATGATGATGATGGAGGAGTTTTTTATGGCGCTGGTCCAAGTACTGCTCCAGGAGTGTCAAGACCTATCCCCCATATATGTACTAGTTGTCATCAAGTGTGCAATGGACCTGATCAGGCTACACCTAGTTCAGGTGGTTCATCTGGTCACATAAGTTCATTTGTAGAGTTCCTCGTAGCAAAACATCACCCTGAGGACACTACGACATAGGTATGAATATGCATCTAGATGTACGAAACTCATTTTATAATAATTTTTATGGTTGTATATATCAAAGAAAAGTTTGTAATACATTTTAACAATCAATTTTCTTGGTGTACAGATGACACTTTCGATGCAAGGGAAATCATCTGTACCACGAGTACATATATCGATACAGGCCATACTTCGCAACCCTTATGGGGTATTTTGATTTCAATTTTTAAAATTATATATTCAAAATCATAAATTATTTAACTTGAGTTTTAAATTTATAATTGAATCACATATATGTTTCAAATATTCTTGTTGGTTTAGGTGATTCAATTGGCATTCACGTCGATTCCTCCTGAGGGATTGTCAAGCACTCCTCCACTATCGAGCAACATAGATCATGGGCAAGTACATTCATATTGGAATTTTTTTTAAAGTTTACATTAGTATGGTTAAAATTTTATGAGTTTTGAATTCACTAGATATATGAAATGCATGCATGTACACTTGTAAATCTTATAAGCATTAAATGTCTATGTACATGTATGTATAGGTTGATACCACAATAAGAATGGGCATTGGGAAAACATTTGATGTTGCAATTACTCGTGAGGCCACTGATTTCCAGGTTGTTTACAAAACTTTCTACAAAAAATGTGCAAACTTGAATATATATGTATATATTAACCTAATTGAATTGTACATGCTTTAATTTTGATCTTGTAGGACTTTGTTAGTGCAACTTTTAGCCCTGACCTAGACATAGTTACACCACCAAGAGGACATGTAGAGCAGGTTTTAGATCAAATGGTAATTTAATTTTTTTATTATATTTAAAGTGAATTATAAATTTTAAATTGAATATATACATATTAATATGATATTTTCACATATTCTTTTTCTTTTATAGCATGAGACACATCCTGTAGTTGAGCATGTATAGATAGGTCCTGGAGAAGAGCCTAGTGCACAACCTCAGAATACGGTATGTAATTAAAATATGATAAATTCTAAATTAAATTGAATAAAAAAATAATAATTGTAGAGTTGTACATCTAATTTCAAATTTCTTTATCTTGTTTATGTAGATTGATTTAGACAATTTAGAGGTTTCTTCAGGCGCACCAGAGCATCCAGATGTAGATATGGTGGTAATTTAATTTTATGATGGATTATAAATGAAATTGTCATTAAATCATTTTTTATTGTCTTACATCTAATTTCATCTTTCTCTTATGTACAGAGTGTTTCGGTCATCCACATAGTCCACATGGTGTGAAGAGGTATCTTGATTATAGAGATAGTACATGACCTACAAACATGTGATTTTATGTGTTTTATATTTCTTGTTTATCATGTACTCTGTTGGACTTTATTTCATGTGCGCTTAATATATTGGTTTCATGCACTTAATATGTTACATAAATTATGGACTTTATTATTGTTTGAAATTTTAATTTACACATGTACATTTATGCATTTTATGTTCATAGTCAAGACATTAATATAGGACATTAATGTGAAATTTAGTGAAGACTTCATAATTGTAGAATAATTTTAGGTTTAATCTTCTTTTCAATGAACAAGAAGATATTTTCCTTCTAATGTATTAATTTTAATTTTATGAGAGAAAATTTATGTGGATTTACCTACTTATTTAGTTCTATCAATTGAATTTTACCTCATTGTTGGTGCACTTGGAATTCCTATACCTTGTGAATATCATGGATATCACCATTCTTTGTTATTTTATTCTTTAATTTTTCCTTAACTAGATTGACAAATAAAGTCATTGCTCTAAACTCTTAAGCAAATAAAATTCTTTATAGTGAAAAAATCTAACAAGGTATTGATATAATTAGCTAATGTACATATTTATAAAATGACACCATTAGTTTCTCACTAGTAATGGAAAAAAGTGTTGGTACTAAAAATTAAGGAAAGAGGTAATCATTAGAAAAAATATAAATTATGATAACATGAGAATGTGTATATGTAAAATGATTGTAACCATTAGGTGATGAATATGTAGTGTACACACATGATAAATTTTAAAAATGATGAATATGGAGCTCAATCCAAAGGAAAATTAATTTCATCATTGTTTCCCCCATTTAGAATATCATGATTGTGTGTAGTGTATGAAAAATGAATAAAAGTCTTGCCTCCATGTGTCAATAACAAGAAAAAAAAAAAATCACATAAATTATGATAACATGAGAATGTGTATATGTAAAACGCTTGTAACCATTAGGTGATGAATTCATAGTGTACACACATGATAAATTTTAAAAATGATGAATATGGAGCTCAATCCAAAGGAAAATTAATTTCATCATTGTTTCCCCCATTTAGAATATCATGATTGTGTGTAGTGTATGAAAAATGAATAAGAAGTCTTGCCTCCATGTGTCAATAACAAGAAAAAATAGAATATCTAGCAAATTATGATAACATGAGGAATGTGTATATGGAAATAGTTAGGTGAGGTGATGAATACGTAGTGTACACACATGATAAATTTTAAAAATGATGAATATGGAGCTCAATCCAAAGGAAAATTAATTTCATCATTGTTTCCCCCATTTAGAATATCATGATTGTGTGTAGTGTATGAAAAATGAATAAAAGTCCTGCCTCCATGTGTCAATAACAAGAAAAAAAAAATATCACATAAATTATGATAACATGAGAATGTGTATATGTAAAACGATTGTAACCATTAGGTGATGAATACATAGTGTACACACATGATAAATTTTAAAAATGATAAATATGGAGCTCAATCCAAAGGAAAATTAATTTCATCATTGTTTCCCCCATTTAGAATATCATGATTGTGTGTAGTGTATGAAAAATGAATAAAAGTCTTGCCTCCATGTGTCAATAACAAGGAAAAAAATAGAATATCACATAAATTATGATAACATGAGAATGTGTATATGTAAAACGATTGTAACCATTAGGTGATGAATCGTAGTGTACACACATGATAAATTTTAAAAATGATGAATATGGAGCTCAATCTAAAGGAAAATTAATTTCATCATTGTTTCCCCCATTTAGAATATCATGATTGTGTGTAGTGTATGAAAAATGAATAAAAGTCTTGCCTCCATGTGTCAATAACAAGAAAAAAAATAGAATATCACATAAATTATGATAACATGAGAATGTGTATATGTAAAACGATTGTAACCATTAGGTGATGAATACATAGTGTATACACATGATAAATTTTAAAAATGATAAATATGGAGCTCAATCCAAAGGAAAATTAATTTCATCATTGTTTCCCCCATTTAGAATATCATGATTGTGTGCAGTGTATGAAAAATGAATAAAAGTCTTGCCTCCATGTGTCAATAACAAGAAAAAAAAATAGAATATCACATAAATTATGATAACATGCGAATGTGTATATGTAAAATGATTGTAACCATTAGGTGATGAATACGTAGTGTACACACATGATAAATTTTAAAAATGATGAATATGGAGCTCAATCTAAAGGAAAATTAATTTCATCATTGTTTCCCCCATTTAGAATATCATGATTGTGTGTAGTGTATGAAAAATGAATAAAAGTCTTGCCTCCATGTGTCAATAACAAGAAAAAAAACAATATCACATAAATTATGATAACATGAGAATGTGTATATGTAAAACAATTGTAACCATTAGGTGATGAATACATAGTGTACACACATGATAAATTTTAAAAATGGTGAATATGGAGCTCAATCCAAAGGAAAATTAATTTCATCATTGTTTCCCCCATTTAGAATATCATGATTGTGTGTAGTGTATGAAAAATGAATAAAAGTCTTGCCTCCATGTGTCAATAACAAGGAAAAAAATAGAATATCACATAAATTATGATAACATGAGAATGTGTATATGTAAAACGATTGTAACCATTAGGTGATGAATATGTAGTGTACACACATGATAAATTTTAAAAATGATGAATATGGAGCTCAATCCAAAGGAAAATTAATTTCATCATTGTTTCCCCCATTTAGAATATCATGATTGTGTGTTGTGTATGAAAAATGAATAAAAGTCTTGTCTCCATGTGTCAATAACAAGAAAAAAAAAGAATATCACATAAACTATGTACATAAGAAATAGAAATATGACCCACAAAATTTTCTCTGTGAATTAAGGTTAGGGTTATAGGATAAAACTTTGGGTAAAGGTTAGGATTAGGACACAACTAGAGTTAGGGTTAGGTTTCAATTAGGGTTAGATACAACAAGGCTTAGGGATAGGATTAATTTTAGGATAGGGTAAGGGTTCAATAAGGGTTGGGTTCTAATAACGGTTAGGGTTAGGGTTCAATTAGTATTACAGTTAGAATTAAGGTTCAATTCTAACTCTAATTAAAATTCTAATCCTAACCTAACATACCATAAAAAGATTAGAGAATAAAAGCATTAATAAATACTATAAATAATAGTTCATCTAACACTAATTTATAAGTTGTCAAAACAAATAATGACATCTTAAGGGGGTGTCTAAAGGGGTCATAATAGAACATGTTAATTAAGGGGACATCTAAAGGGGTCATAATAGAACGTCTTAAGGGGATGTCTTAAGGGGTCTTAAGGGGATGTCTAAAGGGGTCATAATAGAACGTGTTAATTAGAGGACATCTAAAAGAGGGTCATAATAGAGCGTGTTAAATTAAAGGGATGTCTTAAGGGGTCTTAAGGGGATGTGTCTAAAGGGTCATAATAAGAACATGTTAATTAAAGGGAACATCTAAAGGGGGTCATAATGTCTTAAGGGGTCTTAGGGGTGTCTAAAGGGGTGTAATAGAGCGTGTTAGTGGGGATGTCTTAAGGGGTCTTAAGGGGATGTCTAAAGGGGTCATAATAGAACATGTTAGTGGGGACATCTAAAGGGTCATAATAAGTGTTAGTGGGGATGTCTTAAGGGGTCTTAAGGGGATGTCTAAAGGGGTCATAATAGAACATGTTAATTAAGGGGACGTCTAAAGGGGTCATAATAGAACGTCTTAAGGGGATGTCTTAAGGGGTTATAATATGTCTTAAGGGGATGTCTAAAGGGGTCATAATAGAACGTGTTAATTAAGGGGATGTCTTAAGGGGTCTTAAGGGGATGTCTAAGGGGTCATAATAAAACGGGTTAAAGGGTCATAATAGAACAAGGGGATGTTATAATATGTCTTAAGGGGATGTCTAAAGGGGTCATAATAGAACGTGTTAATTAAGGGGATGTCTTAAGGGGTCTTAAGGGGATGTCTAAAGGGGTCATAATAGAACATGTTAATTAAGGGGATGTCTAAAAGGGTCATAATAGAACATCTTAAGGGGATGTCTTAAGGGGTCATAATATGCCTAAATATATAGAATATTGATTTGATACATGGAAGTACATAGAGTATGTTTGATTTTGTAAGTATGTATGTACATATATGTCATCTCAAAATGATGTTTACAAAATTTGGATATGCCATCTCAAGAACATCTCAAACTCGTGGCTAGAATGTAGTAGGTCTTCACACCACCGATATCAAAAGGTACAAGCAATATCAATGAAATCATCCAAAACATACATATTTTTAATTTATATAAAACTATCTATATGTACAGAACTCAAGTACCTGCATTTAAAATTATTCCACACATGTGTGTAGGTTGAATCTGAGACATCCTCTCCTTTTGTTTCAAAGTATGAGATCAATGCAATGATGGCTTTTAGGATACAAAAAATGACAATAAATCAATTTTAACTATTAATGTCCAAGCAATATCAATATGTAATCAAAACATGTATTTAAATATAATTTAACTGATAATTACCTATTTTTACCAAGTATTCCATGTTGTCTAGGTTGAATTTGCATGGACTAGATCCTTTTTGTGATTATTCCTTAAGGATATATAAAAGAACAATTTAAATCAATTTCAACTAATAACACACTTGACCAATGTCGAAACATGTATTTAATGTATTTAAAAGGACAAAATAAAACCAAAACTATATTTACCTATATTTGCTTAATCCATTGTACCATCACATCCTCTCTTTTTTGCAATGCATCTATGATTGCCTCATGCTCTTCCATAGAAATTGACCGTAGTAATTTTTTTGAAGGTCTTCCATGATAGCACTCAAGTTTTATATTTGTTGCCACCACCAAATGTGAATAATGCATAATCTTTTATGTGTTTCATAGTCTTAGAATGCAGGTAGACCATTCTTTCTTCTCAAGTATTTTTAGCCAATGCCAACAACCACCACCGATCCTATTGGAAAACATGTTCAAAACCACCATCAAATAACTTCTCAAAATTTACTTAAGGGGATCAAAGACTTGTTCTAAAAAATTGCTTAAGGGGATCTAAAACTTGTTATCAAAATTTGCTTAAGGAGGTGTCTTAAGGGGATCACCGTACCTGTTGGATAATGAAAGCCATCATCATCTTCTCGATGTGTTAACAACTTATGTTTAGTTTCCACACAACGAGCCAACCAATATTCTATTTTCTCTCCATTCCCCTTAGGTGCAATAATTGCATACACATGTCCTACCAACAAAATTCAATTTAATAACTTGTGCATATCCATATAACTAATTTAGTATTAAAAAATAACTTAATAAAGCAAAATAAAGTGAAATAAATTAAATTAAAATTACCTTCTTGTACAAGGTTTGAAACACAATCATAATCTCCAGATGCAAACAATTGATCATTTTCTTCTATAGTTCTTTCATATTGATTATGTGCTTCTATAGGTGTCAACGATCTTTGCTACCACTGTTCAACCCATTCTGTATTTTCACAAGCTTCCCAATTTCCTGAGATACAAAAATGGCAAAAACATGCAAGATCCCTTGTCCAAATAGTCCATGTGCTTGCTGTCGCACTCCTAAATGAATGACATTTAGTAGATCCACTAATTGTCACACAATCAACTCTAAATACAATGTTTTCTTCTTCCACCAACCAAAAGAATCGATGAACTGTAGAGTAATCACTCGAACCAGGTGCAGATAATCTTCTATTACACCAATCCACAATCTCATGTGCATTTTTAAATTTTACGGAATCCTCAAATTTTAATTGTTCTCTAGCAAGAATTCTTTTGACACACGCACCAGCTCCATCATGTTCTCCTTTACCATGCCTAGCTTCAAAGAAACTCCATATATGTTGGACATTAAGTTCCTTGTGAACCCTACTTAACCAATAGAACATTCTAGCATTTTTGAACTGCCCTGTACAATTATCTAACCATATGAGGTGTACTTTCATATGGATTCCTCTTTCTTTTAAATTTCTATAAAATATACTAAAACAATATTGAACAAAATCTAATGAGTGTAACCGATTGTCACTCAAATAAAAAAGATACTCCCTCAAAACTTGTCTATCATCCTCAATGCTATCATCTACATGTCTATAAACAATATGGAAAAACATAGCTACTTGCACAAAATTATAATATTGAGATTGAATTTAATCTTGTGGAGCGAGAGTATAATTCTCCGCAAAATCAACCATTGAAAGTATAGTACCAATTGGAAATGTGTTTCTACATGCACGAAATTGGCCATCAAGCCATCAAGCATGTTCAGAGTGCATAACATATTTTGGTACAATTTTATTATTAAATTCACTCATAAATGCATGCACACTAACTTTTTCTGTAACTAAATCACAACACTTTCCTATTTTTCCATCTTTTAAAGAATAGTGAACATTCCTAAATCTTTTGATGTCTACTAATTGTTGTCCAAAATCATGATCAATACTTTCATGCAAACAATTTCTTAAAAATGAAGATTTCCACAGTTAATGTATTGTCCAGAAATACAAGAACTTAAATAAAATAATCTAGATCATTATATTTTTCACAAAACAAACCTGAAATAAACTCTCTTATTGCTTTAGGTGGCATATCAATACCACAATCCTGTATAATCATGTTAGAATGCAAGGTACAATGTATATATCAAAAAACATCATAAAAATAATGAAATTGAACATGTATTTTACAACAACAAGATATTTGTTGCTTATTAATTTTTACATACCAAGGTTTACATTTTCAAAGGACATTTATTTTAATATTACGGTAACATTGAAAGCTAAAAATTTTCTATAAAATTTAGTTTTGTGTTGTATCTAATAGGTGTTTTGGGTGAGGATCGCGAACTTTGGACCCACCCTTAATTTTAAAACATCTCTAGCATTAGATGAAACCCTAGTATTATCATGCCAATATTTTTCAATCAAAGATTTAATTTCAACATTCAATTTTATATCAGACTCGGTAGTCGTCCACTGAAACTCCAACATTGATTGATAGGATCATTTTCTATACTTTCTCTTCTTTTTGCTACTCTTAGTAATGTTTTAGGATGCATTTTTAAAACTTCACTAATATTGCTTACCATTCTTTTATTCAAAGTTGTTTTATTAACTATAGTAGTAGTTATAGCTCTTCCTGCTACGTTTTTATATTTAGATCGACTATTTTTCCCAATAGATTGAATGGCACTAGCAATAGTAGACATAACATGTTTTAATGATTGATCTTTTCTTTTTGGTTTAACATAAAAGCCTAACCTTTTCATCACTTTCCTCTTTTTTTGCATTCTCATCAATTGCATCATTAGTTGACATTGAAATGCAATTTTTTTACGATAAAAGAATTTGGTGTATATTCTATTCGCATGTGTTCTTATTTTCCTCCAAGAAATTTGATCAGGAAGATTATTGAAAACACCACTTCCAATTTTAAAAAGTATTTTCATTAAATTCAACATCATTCTAGATTTTCATCTTCATTTTCATCTTCATCTTCATTTTTTTACATTTACATTTTCATCTTCATTTTCATCAAAAATGGTTTTCATTTTCATCAACAAAGCGGTTTTCATTTTCATTTTCATTAACAAGCGGTTCTTCATTTTCATTTTCATTTTCATTTTCAAAAATATAGGTTTTTTTTTCATTTTCAAGGAAATGATCATTTTAATTTTCATTTGCAACAAAATATTTTTCTTTTTTGTTTTCAACAAATTCTATAAAAGTTTCATCTCTTTGAATATAGTCAATTTCAACATCATTATATCCAGTAGCTTGTAAATCTTCTACAAAAAAATTTACCATTTCACTAACATGTGGATTTGAAGACGTACCTGGATTTGTGCATATTGAAACATTCTCCATAGCATTCAAAGAGGGATTTGAAGACATAGTAGGACTTGTTTGTATAATCATATTCTTCTCCAAATTGACTCCTTACCAAATTAGCTTCATCTACAACTATGGTATCTTCAATGTTTTCATCTTCAATAGTTGTTGAATTGGTTGCTCCACCATCATTCATTGATTTTTATTCTCATTCTTCTTTCTCTTTGTCTTTTTCTCTCTTTTTCTTTATTTGCTTCAACTTCTTGAGGAGTCAATGTCTTTCTTCTCTTATTACAAAATTTATCTCCCATAATTATAAAATTCTCAAGCACAAATGAATGTTAATAGTGAAATACTTCAAAATATTCAATCCAAATTGGAAGTTGAATACCTATTACGGAAAAATTCTTCCTCTTTTGTTCCTCAAAACAAATAGAAAACTACCACAATTCCACTTTAAAAATTGTTTTCTTCATGTGCTTCCTTTGAAAAATTCAATTCATATTGCAAATTTCACTTCAAAAATGGTGTATATGATGCTCCCTTTGATAAAATCAACCAAAAATCAAATTGACCACCTGTAAATACAATAACTTATGAAAAATAATTGATTTTTAGTGCTCTCGGCCGTACATGTGAAGTTGCAAAGTTGCAAACTTGACAGTAATTGTGCACAGTGTTTTTAAATAAAATAAACGGGATCCCATCTATAAAACAGGATCCCGCTTATTATTAAACGGGATCCTGATTACAAAATGGGATCCTATTTATTAATGAGTGGGATCCCGCTCTATAATCGGGATCCCGTTCACTAAAATTGAGTGTGGGAGCCATTGTAAAGGCAACGGGATCCCATTTTATAAACAGGATCCTATTACCTTTACAATGGTCAGAATGGGAACAGGATCCCGATTATAGCACGTATAAACGGGATCTCGTTACCTTTACAATGGTCAGAATGGGAACGAGATCCTAATTATAGCACGGGATCTTGTTTATTAATAAACAAGATCCCATTTTATAATTGGGATCCCTTTTTTTAAATTTGATTTTTTTTTGCATCGTGGGCAGGTTTTTGCCAAGGTTTTTGGTTCGGGAAAAGCATTGGAAGTCCAAACCTAAGCCTTCAACCTGGTTTGACCTGCAAGTTGAAGGCCCTAACAATGTCAAAGAAAAATACCAACTTTGGACATATGGCTGACGACCTTTTTTTCAAAATTTTCTGACGAAATTAAAACCCATTTTAGATCAAACAATGTAGATTCTAAATATGTAATTTTTTTTGCAATTGAATTATTTTTTCTATTTTTCAATTAATTTCTAATAAAATTGGTCCATAAACTTTAAATATCAGAGTTTTTTACTATTTTAATAACTTTTGATAAACATAACATTTTGACAAACGGATTTCACGAGAGAAAACTTCAGACAATTCTTTTCAATTTGAAAAAAAAAAAATCAGAAAATGATAAGTTTAGGTCATCTTATGCATGTCGTACATGACGATTTTTCAAAACGACAAATCTGCCTAATAAAAAATTAACAAAAAAAATATTCAATAAAAAATTACAAAAAAATATCAAGAGCAAGCTTCAGTGAGTCATAAAACTTTTCCCAAAAGGATTTTAAAAAATATGATAATTTAAGTCAAAATATGGATGTCGTACACGTGCATGGTATGGTAAAAAAAATGACTTTTAAACAATGGTTTTTAGAAATTCCTATTAAAACTCAATTTGTACAATCTAGGTATTGAAATAAATTACATATTTGGAAACTAGACTCCGAGCACTACATTTTATCATTTTAAAGATTTCATCTCTAAGTGCTTCAAATTTTAAGGTCAAATGTGAAAAATACTAAAAATTAGGGAAAACACTTCCACTTTTTGGCCAAAAAGTGGACTCAACTTCTTGCACACACCCTAAGCTCAATCCTAATACTCTATTGACAAACTCCAAAAGGTGGGATTTTGACTAGAAAATTCCATTAATTCTCACCAACACCTACAACCACCAAATATCAATTCAAGGAAGCTACAAGGGAGTACTAAATACATTTTTAGCAAGGATTGAGGAGGATTATCATGCCCATAGTTCATTTATGATATGTAGACCTAGTTTTTATCAAATTCACACCTTTAGGATGTGATTTCAACATATTTCATTGGTTATCTCAAACAATAACACACTCAAACCCATGAGTCATCAATAATAAAATATGGCAAGCATTAGAGGCATGATTGTAGGGGACATGTGTGATATAGGAATTGGAGGACCTCGTAGCTATAGCTTCTTATGTAGAATTTATTTCTAACATTTTTCATTCCCTTGTACAATAAGTATATCTACCTTATTTTCTATTGAGGGAAGAAAGACTGGAGGATATCATAAGAGATGATTTACAAAATCAACATAAGAGAGATATATAGAGGAAGCCTCGGGGTTTCAATTTCTAGCTATGGGTTGTCTAATTTTGTATTGTAATGATATAATTTTATCCCAAATCTATAATAAAATATTTTAAAACTTGAATATTAAATTATTAAGGGTAGAATCATCATTATTTTAGCATCTTCTTGTTTATAACAAGTATTTCTTGATATAGATTGTTTAGTTTTTCAACAAAAAAGTATATAAAATCCTTGCAAAGATTTTGTAAGGTATCTTCTTATCATAATAAAGGAATTATATGGGAATATCCACAGATTATAAGTATACTCACTTAATAAATTCAACAACCATTTATTATTTTTCTATATATTTTTAGATCCTACCTTGCTTGTGTATTCTGAAAGGTATAGTTTTTTGTGGTATCTTGATTAAGACATTACCCTAGTTTTTTTACATGTTTTATTAGATTTAGAGATTCTATTTCCCAATGGATAAAGGCATCAATATATGACTATAGTTATCTCCACATCATCCTCAACACACTTGAAATGCATCAACTTAAACATCTTTAGATTATTATTTGTCTGTTTGTTCTAACTGCCAAGTTTGAATATAAATAACAACATAAATGGTTATTGTAAACACATTCTTAGACATTTATATAGTAGATCATTTTTTAATAAGGTGTTAAACCTTAAATTTCCAAACTAGCACATAATTATATTGTGACTCATTGTATTGGGATACATTGTACATAGGGTATATTTTATAGTAAGGAAGTTTTTAATCATAATTTAAATAATAAATTCAACACCTCAAGCAAACCATCCTTGGTCTTGCAAAGAAAAAAGTGAATGAGGTCTTATCCACCTCAACAATTGATCCTAGGTTTCCTAATCTGCATATAGTTTTATGGTAATCTTATCAAGATTAACACCCCTAGAACTTGGGAAATTATCAAACCTTAGGGATTTTCTCATATCACTAACAAATTAGTGTTGTTGCTAGAGATAGTTAAATCAAGACTCACATTGAATACCCATGTTAATGAATAACCATCATGCATATAGGAAAGTATTGGTACTTGGTTAATATAATCAAAATTTACTTATATGGATTATTTTATCCTTTCAAGGAGTGGAAAATTAGTCAAGGAAGATAAAAAATTTAACCACATAAGATAAAATAATAAAAAGAGATCAGTGATTAAAATGTCAAGAAATGCCTAATGTTTCTTCCTTTGATGCAAGAAGGTGATGAGAGAAATGGAAGGTTGAGAATTCAAGCATATCATCTCCATGTAATTCTCCAATTATTGAAAGATTAGGTACCTCAAATACACGAGAGATACATAAAAAATAGTATAATCAATAAACATCACATAATTTAGCTACTAATTTTATCCAAAACTAATATGAGAATATTTAGGCATGGTTTTGGTATGTTTTGAAAAGAGATAAACACTAATAAAATGAATAAATATGAAATAGAAGATGAATTCCATCATGAGCCCTTTATGCAACATCACTAGAAGAGAGTGCAAAATAATGGTGCAAAATTCTTCTAGATAGCAACATAGATTCATGGGATAAGAACTTATGATGTTTTTTAGACTAAAATATGAAGGACGAGTGGATTCAAAGTTTGTGAACTATGAGAAAAAACTATTAGAAAATGGCTTAATGAAGTTTTCATTTATTTCAATGATAGGTTTTTCATGTAAATGTTGTACTAGTGAATCCCCAAGTAAGATCAAATAAGCCTATGTGCCTTGTTCTTTATTGTTGATTATTTGATTCAAAATTAGGTTATTGTTTATGGGAGAAGAATCATCAAACATTGAGGGATGATTATGTCATGGCTACCAATATAGAACATAACATGAGGGAATCTAGTGAAGAAATTAAGAGGGATGATGTGAAACTTCATAAACTAAATACAATAACTTTGAGTAAGCCCCTAACTATTGAGGGAAAATTGGACAAGTTAATGGGATCCATAAAGGATATCTCATAAAAATTTATAAAGAATGAGAAATGTATGTCTTCTAACAATGTTGCCACACACTTCAATAAAGGTAAAGGATTGCATAATAGGTCTTATAATTATGATTGGTCTAAAATACCTAGATATACTAATATATAGGTGGTACCAAGCAATACAAACCAAGGATAACAAGAGAAAAACACCAATGATCCCTTGAGGAAGGATCATGTGAATATTTAGCAAGATTCATTATGATGTGACATATGTAATTTTCCTCATGATCAGTCAAAGTGTGTTGTTGCTACAACACTTGAAGAAGACAAGAATTTCAAGAAGATGAAGGTGCATCCAAGTGTTATGAGGGTTCCAATTCAAATTACTTGGATGTATATTAGGGTGGGGAATCATTTCAATATAATCATGATAGCTATGGTGCTCCATATGAATTACTAGACAAATACTTCAATTGGCTCAATGAGAAAACATGACAAAGATATAAGAGAGAAAAGTTATCTAATAAAGATATTAGAGCTCTCACTAATGTTCCTATCATATAGGTCCAAAGTGATGAACAATTGATAAATAGACAAAAATAGGTGCCACCAATCAAGCTAGAGGTGTGGTTGTCTAAGATATGCCAACCACATAAATGAACAAATGAAATAAAAAATAAATTAGTGCAAAGAGAGATGAAAATAGGACTACGAGGAGGTCACCACCTAGGAAGATGATGCATATTATAGATGTAGCTCCATATAGAGGAAATATCCTAGGTAGAAGAGGGTTGATGCCTCAACTAGTAATTTTGAAAATTTAAAAGCTATTGGAGATACTGCTTAATTGAATTCAATCAATGAAACAAAAAATGAGAAGCAAGAAGTAGTTGGAAAAAAAATTAGCCCAAAGATAATTTTTGTTAGTGGCCAGGTAATGTTGTTCATCTCTTTATTAATTATTTGATTGCTCCACTCTCCACTTCTTTACCTATATAATAGCCAATTAAGATGGACCAAGATTTGATTTAGTTAAAAAATCAAGTGATAGCTAGGGAGTTGTTCATGATTCCTAAACATAAGGAGAGGGAATTACTTTATATCAATACTGGGATTTTTTTTTATTAACAAAATGAACCTATAGTTATTCTCAAAAGTAGGGAAGATAAAATTAATTTGCAAGACACACTTGATATTTACTTGGGGAGTATGTCTATAGGTAACAAACAAAATTTTAGCCCATTTTACACACCTCCATTGATTAATTTATGATTGGTACATAATTGTATGTTAGATTTTGGGGTATCCAATAATGTGATGCCATTGGAAGTCATGAATCAACTAGGCATGAAAGTGTCAAACTCTTATATGGAAAGTGTTTCTCCTTGGATTCTTGTGTAGTTTCCATGTAATTGGGGTAGTAAATGATGTTGAGGTGCAAGTGCTACATACCCAAGTAAAAAATTTAATAGATATTAAATCATATTTGATTGTCCAGCTAATAGGAGTATGATATTTTCTAAAAAGTGGGCCATTTCAATTGGTGGTAATATTTAGATGGATTTTTCTTATGATACCATACTTTGCTACATGAAAAATAATTCCAATTACATGTAGAGAAGAAAATACTTAATATTTTAGAGAATTCAAATGAGGTAGAGAATCAAGTTCTCTAATTTTATGTGGAACTTGATTATCTTGTGGGCTACTATAATTATTAATGTGACAAAAAGGATGATCTTGATTTAGTTTCCCTACTTCACTATCCAAGAGATGATGATATTTGAAATATGAATTTTTACAGTGCATGCTCAAGAGAGGGTGATGACACAATAATTTTATATAAGTGTCCCAAAGGAAATATACTATAATTTCACATTTAGGTTGAACTTTTAATTCACTAATAATGTGGAAATATATGAGTATTTTATCTTGGTTTAAATCTTGCATCCAAATATGGGATCAGATACATCAAAGAACATGGTGATTCAAAACTCTTTTTTTTGTCTCAAATTAGAGGCATGTGCTATGCAAAAGGAAAAAGATTAAGAATGTATAAGAATAAACTATGACTATAGTATTGAAGTATTTAATACACTCAAAATCAATTATGTTTAAATGGATAAAAATGTAAAGAATGATGACCTTATTATATTAGCCTCAAGATTCAATGCTTATCTTGCTTTCCCTCAATGCATGTATGATGTTGAAAGTCCTAGTAGACCTAGTATTCTAGGAAGCATTTACAAATGGAAGGTATTCAATGATGATTAGTATATATTTGAGTTTACAAATTACATGGACCATTTTGAGAACCAATAGATTGATTGGAAGCCCATGATAGAGAAAGATAAAGAAGTTAAGAAGACTCTCTTTGGAAATGAAATCAATGAGATTAAAAAAATACCATTCCAAAAGGCTTTTTTCTTTAGAAATAATTTTTGATATTGATAATTTTTTTTGATAAAGGGGAAAATAGTTTTTGAATGCACCCAAAACCATTTACAACAGGTTTTGAATGGACCTGAAACCATCAGGTTTTGAAGGAACCTGAAACCCAGACAAGGATGGTAAGGCTTCCTGAAGAAAAGTCAATAAAGCCCAACAACAAAACAAAGACAAACCAATAGCCAAACGTAGCTGCACAACCTTGAACCTAGAAATTACATGGATCTAGAACCCATTGGTTTTGACGAGACCAACAACCCAAGACAACCAAGTTTTGGCAGGGACCTTAAACCCAAGAGAGAAGCCTACAACAACTAGGCCATAGTAAACTAGTCACTCAAGTAGATTAGTCTCTCCAAACCACTAGTAGAAACAACTAATTCATAGGTCTATAGAAGCAGAGCCCCAAAAGTATGCAAAACCTTTCCCATCAACATACCCTCTCCACCTCTATAGGAGAGGTCATCACAAGAACATGAGGCTCCAAACTTGTTCCTTAAAAACCAGTTGCTCTCTCCACCTCTATAGGAGACAAAATCTAGCTTGTCTAAATCACCACAATCACAACACTCCTGCAAACCACCATTCCACCTCAATAGAAATGGGAATCCCCTTAATGGGAAAAGTAGAAAGAAACCTTCAACCAAAGAATACACCTCAACCTGAGAGGGAGAGGACTC
Organism: Sequoia sempervirens; assembly: GCA_007258455.2. NCBI lineage: Eukaryota > Viridiplantae > Streptophyta > Pinopsida > Cupressales > Cupressaceae > Sequoia > Sequoia sempervirens. The sequence goes on from VDFB02055997.1 coordinate 878,859, forward strand.
CACCTCCAAAGGAGAGTCTTAACCTCAATAGAATACCTAGTATCTAGAGAGAAGGAAGTGATTGTAGTAAGGAGGAGAACCAAAGCAAGAAACAACAACAATAACAAATGGGTCTTCATAATTATCTTTGAAAGCCACCCCACCTTCAAAACCTTTAGCACATAATAAATTTCATACAACACCAACTCCATACCCACTACTCTCTTCCAGAAAAACTCCTACAAATGCCAGTGTAGGTCCACACAAATCCCAGCAGAACATAGGGAAGAAAACAACTAGAATTGAGTGACATAACCACTCCACCAAATAGGCCAACAACCCAAAACCATCTCCAAAGTAAGATAATAGGAAATGAAATCCACTAATCATTCGGAGACAACAACTGTGCCAGTAAAACCCCTAAAAGAGAGCCACCCAACAAAGGAAGCGCAAAAGCAAAGAACACCCCATAAAAATGGAGAAGAAGAAAGGGCCAACAAATAAAGCCCCCAAGCCATCCTACTACATCAAGTAGAACTAGAGATAAGCCCCTTCTTCAACTTAGAAGCTCCAAGGAGGTCTAAAAAATCCCACACTCCCAACCAAAAGGAAACCACATCCAAGCCACCAAGCCACCAAATAGTGAATGCATAAAAGCAACAAACACCCTAGAAAAAGTGAGAAGAAGAAAGGGCCAACAAATAAATATCACAAGCCATCCTACTACACTGAGCAGAACCAGAAATAAGCCCCTTCTTCAACCCAAAAACTTCAAGGAAGCCCAAGCAACCCCACACACCCTGTAGAGAGAAGCAAAGCAAAAGGGGCAACCACCCAGCACCAAAAAACACAAAGGGTAACATAATTACCCTCCAACATCCCTTAAAAGCCACAACAACTTCAACAATAGCAAAACCCCAACCCTGGGCATCAATAGAGTCCCCACCTGTAGCACCATTGGAGAGCACCAATAGGGGAGACATAGAAAAATCATCCACTAGAGAAAAATCCAAAGACCCATTTCTAGCCACCACAGGAAAAGAATAATAGTCTCCAAAGCCAATCCAAACTAGAGACCAAGTATAGACAAAGTCCTCCTTACCTTCGACACCAACAACCCCACTCGTAGAAGCCAACCTTCTATCTTCCACCCATGACAATGCCTGATCCAACACCCATGAATGCCTTAGCTTCACAACAAGCCCCACCCAAGAAAATTGCGATCGAAGAAAGCCTCCATCTAGATCGGGATCATCCTCATCCATGTCTACATCTCCAAAAAATTTCAAACTCGAACCCTGCCACTGCTTCCTGTTGTTCGCCATGGCCTCTTGCTTGATATTGATAATTATTATAAACTAGAAGTAAGAATATCAATGAAGAATATGTAGTAGGTGCAAATTTAGGAATTGAATAAATTGCTAAGATTGTCTACATTAATGGAAGGTTGCAATTTAATTCAAAATGTGAGAGGGAAAGTTAATTTAGAAAGTCATTTAAATAAATAATATTTATTTGACTGTGGAATAAAATAAAATTAATTAAATTATAACTAGGATTATTTATTTAATTATAGGAGACATGACCATTAGATGAAATAAAATGATAGAAATGACTTAATTAATTAAATAAATTAATTAATAGGATAATGATGACAATAGACAATAAATAAATTATTATTATTAAGTATGAAAGGGGATTTAATAGAGTTGCAGGCCTAGGACAATTTTTAGTATCTACATTCTTCCCCTCTTTGATATAATATCATTTATCATGTTGTGTCAAAGAAAATCATTCAAAATATGCCTTGGTGAAAGCAACATGGACCTATGGCCCCTCAGAAAAAATTTGCAATTTTTTAAAAAATTTCAAAAATATTGGAAATTGTTCCAATAAGTCAAATTAATAGCCAACAATGCACTAGTGACAAAATATATGAATTTTAGGACATTAGGGGTGATGATAATAGGTTTCAGGCTCTCTAGGTAGTGTAGCTAGTGAAAACCCTAAGAAAATCCTAAAAGTTGGATGGCTATAAATAGAAATTAAAGGGTAAAATTCCTCATTTGTGCATTTTGACATTGGAAATTGAGGAGCTCTGAGAGAACCTAGATGCCAACATGTCACTTGTTGCACATGTTGATCACCATGGGTATCACATTTGTACTTTTGATGATCAGATGGTGCAAGAGACCTAGTAAGTACCTTTTTTCCCACTTTGTAAAAAAAAATTCATGCATTTCTAGGACATAGAAAAATTTAGTAGTTAGTTATGGTGAACGTAGTTCACCACAACTACTATCACGAGCAGCACAATTGCTCGCAATTCACAACTACAAGGTAACAACTATGGTAGGTATTAGGGTCAATTGCGGTGTGTCTCAAATGCTAGTAAACTACAATAGTTGTCTAAACCAATAGAATCACTAAAATATGATGCATGTGAAATTTATGAGTCGCATTTTCTAGCATATGACACAATATTTTAGGTAAATTTTGCAATTGATTTGGGTGTTGCAATTGTTGAGGGATGCGATGCAATTGATTTTTGGACATGTAAATGTATGTATTATGACACAACTAAGGTTGTGTGATGCAACTATATGATTGGACAACACAATTGCCTATTTGAAAATTTTCCCTAGTTTAGAATTCAATTTCATGTGTAATTTGAGTCTAATAGGTTTGACTGATGTCATTCTTTGGATTTTGTGATCATAGGTTGTACTTGCACCTATTTATACTAGGTATTTTCAACCTTCTACCTTTCAACTATGAGGGCACTTGAGTAGCAATGAAAAGTGCCAGCTATGGCACTTAGGATTGTACCATGTGACCTATATGCCCATTATTATGGAAAATAGAGGGATGCTAACTGCACTTGCAAAGATATGGCACTTAGAGACCTGCTTATTCCACCTCCTAACAAGAGAGTCCATAATGATATTAGAGGACCTATACCAAATTTTGGGACTGCCAATTTGGGGAGAGCGGGTGAGGTATGACCCCGAGTGAGGATATCACTTGAGACATCTTGGATTACTTTGTATATGAGGATATCAAAGATCTCAGTGTGGAGAGTTATCAGATCAAGTGGGAGTGTATTGCAGAGTGATATGAGTGGTGGGATTTTATTTTATGCATAGTTATTTTTGGGATAGTGATTTCAAACTATTGAGGACATGGGTTTCCAGTCAAATGGAGTGAGATGTTAGTTGGGATGTTATAGGATTAGATAGTCTATGCATGGGGGCCATGCCTACTAGTGATGCTCTACTTCCAACTACATGAAATTTCCTATCAAGAGGGTCACTCGATGAGCTATGTAGTTACGTTATTGATGGTGTGGGCGTGGGAGCACATTGTGGTGTTTTGGCCTCTTATTGTTAGGAAGTTATGAGTTGGTATGCCATATGTGTATATGTATGGAGGCATTGTGACAAAAAACCATGTTGGAGATATAGATTACTAGAGGCATGGGATCGAGACACTATCCAACTTCATATGGAGGCCTTATAGAGATTGTGCATAGTGGCTAGATGAGGACCAACATTTACCATGGTGTAGATAGAAAAGATATTTGATTGAGCATATAGTCGAGTTTCAGCATGTCATTGAGATGTACTTCCCAAAGCAAGTTAGTAAGCAGTTTGGAGAGGTTCAGGATGTTCCTATGTGGATAATAGATTTCATGTTCTCCTCACACGAGGTACAACCATGGGGGCCAATGATTCCTATAGTGATAGCTAAGCAAGGGATAGATGCACTACAACTAGTGTAGTGGGCTTGGTGGGGAGGGATAGCAAATATGGGGAGTAAAACAGAGTATGATACATGGTGGGGCACACATAGGTCAATTCCACATATAGATTTGGATTATCCAACACCAGTAGAGCACTGGGGTAGGGGACCATGAGGCTAGAGAGGAGACAAAGGATGGAGGGGAGATGAAGGGAGGGGTGACAAAGGGAGAGGAGGTGGAGGGAAAGGAGATGGAAGGAGAGGATATGACAGAGGATATGGCAAGGGTGAGAGAGGAGGAAACCATAATAGGATGGGGAGGACAAGGAGACAATAGGGGAGACCATTATCCCCTATCTGAGAGGAGGGTGAGGAGGAGAGGGAGTTATAGGAGGAGGAGAGATGGGAGGAGGAGGCAGTAGAAGAGGATCAACAAGAGGACATGCCACTCTTTGAGGTGGGTCAACATGATGTTGAGATGGAGCAGGTGGTTGGGGAGGAGCTCCAAGATGATAGGAGGAGGATATGGGTGAGGTAGAGTGGGTCCTCCGAGAGAGGATAGTGATGGGGGATGATGTGGAGGTTAGGATGGAGGAGGTTCCTATTTAAGGTGAGAAAATATTAGTGGACCAGAGATTATAGGATCCGCATGACTAGATGCATCAAAGACTAAAGTGCATGCCTTAGAGGCAAAGGTGGGAGCCCTTTGGATAGAGAAATATCTAGTAGTGATAAACTACTTGTAGATAGATCAACATATGCTAGATTTTGTAGCTACTTGTAGTGGATCGATTGCAGGTTTGGCTCAAGAGTTTGTGAGGTCTAGTATGGGGATGTAGTATTATTGAGACCTGTATGAGAAGGTAGTGCCACCTGAGAGGAGAGTTCCAAGCTTCTCTGAGGTGTAGAGCCATTCTTAGAGCAAGTCCCATAGCAGGACGCATAGCAAACACTCACATAGCAGCAGAGATATCTTAGGGCCGACATAGATAGGGCCATATGATAAGCCACCTTCTTTGCACAGGTCATCAGGATCACTACAACTAGAGGGCAGGAATCCATCACCATGACCATCAAGTTTAGGAGATTGGGGAATCTCGGGCTAGAGAACATTTTTATATTATATCTACACTACATATTTTGATCATTGAGCATACGAGCTCTATTTTTGGGACATAGATGATACATCTTGACATTATACTGTAACACCTTTCTAAGTGATATATATATATATATATATATATATATATATATATATATATATATATATGATATGATTTTGGTGGTAATTATATGATATGCATTTCTTTGTTATGCATTTATGATGTTATGTGATGATTGATTATTCTTTATAATATATTTACATGATGATGTTATATGCTAATGCGTTATGGATGAATTAATGTATGTTTATGATATGATTCTTAGATGATATATGGATGCTTTTAATGCCATGCTACTATGAATGCAAAATGATATTGTATGGTTATGATATGAAAATTCCTATGTATGTGCAATATGATATTTATTATGACTTTGGAATGTGATGTTATGCAATGCTTATATAATGCACATATATATGTGATGGATACATAATGTGACTTATGATAATGGATCATGATTATGAAATGATGTGAATATGATAAAAAGGTAAATATGATGTGGATTATGTTGTATGAATGGAATCCAAGTTTTTGTATTTTATCATGCAATATAAATGATGTTTATTATGATATCTATAATGCTTCCTAACTTGATCATGTATGTGATATATTTTTTAGTGTCACAGGATGCTTCCAAGATGAAGTCAAAATAAATGTTAGCATGGGAGACATGGATGCTAGCACAACATTAGTAGAGACAACTTAAAGATAAATGTTTTTCTATGCAAGGCTTTGCATTTAATCATCATGGGTGGTAAAATATGACAAATGGACAACACCATGGTATGATATAGATAAAGGTGTGTAAGGTCACCCATTTGCAAAATACATAGTTGTAGAAAAGGATTTCCCTAATTCATATAAGGGAAAATTTTCCCTAGTATTTTTTTGAGACAAACCACAAACAACAATAAAAGAAAAGATAGGTCATAAGACATCATCACTCCTCTAAATCCTTCACAGGACATCCTTGAGGTAGCTAGTAACATGATCCAAGAGACAAGTCAAAAAGATAAGAAAAAATAATCCAACAAAGTCAATAGCCATTCAAAGTGTTTGCCAATAATTGTTTTCCAATGATTTAAATTGTCTAGGTGATTGACACATCAATTGTTTTGACAAGGTCTAGTTTCAAGAGAAACAAACATATCATATAAGATGTCAAGTCTAGTTTCAATCATGTGATTAATTGTATAATGCGAGTGAAATTTTTTGACAAATACATATGTCAGGTTTTACGAAGGACGCATCCTTTATAAGGCATAGTTTAGATTTTCTTAATGTTGGTTTGATGTTTGACTAATTTGAAAGTTGATTGATTGGTCTTGAAGACTTGTTAACTAGTTTTCCTTGTTGTTTCATGACATTGTGAGATTTTGATGGTTGTTTGTGTTTGATGACAATGTTTGACTTATTATGACCAACTTACAAACTCTAAAGGACTAAACTAGGCAGCCTCGAGGGCTCATCAATTGATGGCATTTCCTATGTTATATACATAGAAACCTCATAGTTGAACATGACTTGACCTTGTTTTGATGAAAAAGGACCACATCATGATTTGATATTTAAAAAGGACTGACCTATTGCCTCAAGGGTGCATCGACAAATCACCTTGCCTACATGGAGTCATAGAGGCAATGTAGTTTGACATAACTTGGACTGACATGACTGATTATGACACTATTTTTTGGATTTGCTTGAAGTTATTTGGATGTTTTGTGATTTTTTGTCATGTTTTATTTTTATTTTTTTTGGGGTTTTATGATTTTTTTTCTTTTCATCAAATTTTTGATTTTTTTTTCTTTTTGTCATTTATTTAATTTTTTTGTATTTTTGTATATATTAACCTCGAACAACAAGTGTAGGATCTAGTGAAGACGTAGGTCTAGTATTTTCCCCCAATCGGGTATAAGACCAATTTATGAGGGATGGGATATGTGAATGCCAATGCATGAAGATGGGTATGAAAGACACAAAGTGCCAATCATTCCAAGTTATGGAAAGGATAATTGAGCTTGATTATGGATGTTGGGAAAAGTTAAAAGTATGGATGCATTATGGATAAAGTGGAAAGCTAGATAGAATTTTATGATAGACAAGGGAGGGAAGATTGACTACACATGGCACCTGTTTTCCAGGTTTTCACCATGGTACTTATCCAAAGTGCCACTAAAGTGGTTTTCACTATTGGATAGATTATTTTCTATTAACTATTTTCATTATTTTTTAATTTGTTTGGTATTACCAAGATGCCTATTTGCCAGGTTTTCATTAGGTAACAATTTTAATTTTTTGTACCTTTTTTGTGTATTTTTTTATTATGACAAGAGCTCTCTGAAGCTAGGTGTATAATTTGTACAAATGCAGACTGTTGATGGGTTCTGAAAAAGTTTCCCCTTTAGGAGTTGAAAGTTGGAATGCTCCTAATCCAAAGACTATTGTGAAAATATAGAGACCCAACCAATTTGACTCAAATTTTCTTGGTTTTTCTCTTTCTTCTTTATTCTTCGGATTTTACATTACACTAGGTAGCCAATGTCAAAGTGTCTTTTCAAAAACTTCTTATTATAGCTATGGTGGAGATGATTTTGGTAAGATTGTAAATGGATCAATGCATTCTATCTTCATTCATCAAGTAGCTCCAACTCATATAGTCTTGATACATGGTATTATTCATCATTGATCTTCCCTTGCATGGAAACTCTCAAGGAAGGAAATTTGACCTCAATAGGTAAGATGGCCTTAGAACCAAAGAAAAGTGAGTATGGAGTGGTGCATGTAGGGGTGCGTATACTAGTGCAGTAGGTCCATAAGGTAGGGTTGAGCTAAAGGTTCCAATCATGACCACCATCATTGATAGTATTTTGGAGGATTTTGATTATATTTTTGTTAGGTTCCTATTCTTTTCCATTACCTTGTTGAAAATATAGAGTGGAGAAGTGGTGTTGGATATGAAACTTTTCACAAAGTTGGTAGATGTCTTGGTTCTTAAATGGGTGACCATTATTGATGATGATGGATTGAGGGACACCATACTGACCATTGATGTAATTGAGAATGAATTTTGAAATTTTCTTGCCAGTGATGTATGTCATGGGAATTGCTTCAATCCACTTGGTGAAGTACTTGATCACGATAATGATGTATTTATAGCTATTGGAGGAGGTGGGGTGGATCTTACCTATTAGGTTGGGTCTCCATTAGGAAAAGGGCCATGGTGACATCATTAGATGCAAATCTTGTCTTGGTACATGTATCAAGTCACCATGAATCTGACATTACTGATATTTCTTGACAAAGCATGAGTCTCATTCCATTGTTGGCCAATAGTATCATGCCATCATAATCTTCTTAGCTAGGGTTGGACTACTAGAATGATCTTTGCATATACCTTCATGTAGCTTGTGTAAAGTTGTTTGTGCTTCATTGGTATCAAGACATCCCAAGAGGGTATTTTCAAGGGCTCATCTAAAAAGGGTTATCACTAATGATGGCTTCCTTAGAGGATTTATGGATGAAGGTTTTGCATTGGTTTCCGAATAGGTAAGGGGAAATGGTATGATAATGTAAGTAATCATAAATATATTTATACCATGGGCAATTGGGACCAACAAGTTTGCAGACCATCTTAAACTTAGGGATGTCAAAGGAAGGGATCAATAGTTTCTCTACCATAAACTCAAATTGAGGCACATTGTTGAGAATATCCAAGAGAGACCCATTGGTTTCCATGGCATCTGCTACCTTATTCTGAATACAGGGGACCTAATAGAATATGATACTCTCAAAGTATTTCCTGAAACTATCAGCCATCTACTTGTATGGTGTGATATTTTCATATTTGGTGTCATAGTCATCGTTAACTTGTCAAATTACTAGTTGGGAATCACCATATAATTCCAAGTTTCTAATTTTCAATTTAATTTCCATGCAAAATCCCATGAGAAGGGCCTCATATTCTTCTACATTATTTTTACATGGGAAGGAAATGAAAAATGGTTTGGGGATGGTATCACCTTGTGGGGTGATGAGCAATATGCTTGCTCCTTAGCCATGGTTTGTGTGAGACCCATAAAAATATAATTTCCTTGGTGTTGGAATGTCCACAATGAAGATAGACTCATCTATAAAGTCAAAGACTAGTGGGTGATATACCTTAGTTGGTGCATCTGCTAGTTGGTCAACAATGACCTATCCTTTCATTGCTTTTCTCTTGACATATTGAATATCATATTCACTAAGGATCATGACCCAATTTGTGAGCCGTCTTGTTAAGGTTGCTTTGATAAGAATATATTTTTGTGGGTCTATCTTGGAAATAAGCTTTCTTTGGTGATTCAACATGTAGTGCCTAAGTCATTGGGTAGCAAAGACTACCACAAGACATGCATGTTTTATGGGACTGTAATTAAGTTCATAACCAACCAAGGTGTGAATGATATAATATATCACCGATTCATAACCTTCATCATCATTTTGAGCAAGTAATGCCCCTAATGTCAAGGTTGTTGCTGATATGTATAAGATGAGAGGTCTCCCATTGACAAGTGGCATTAGAGTTGGTGGTGCTAGAAAGTGATCCTTAATCCATTGAAAGTTTTGTTGATAATTATATGTCCATACAAATGGTACACATTTTCTAAGAAAATATTAGAATGGGTTTATTTTTTCATCCAATTATGTTATGAGCCATCTAATAGACTGGAGTCTTCCTTGTAGTGTGGAAAGATGACTTATGTTGATAGGAGGAAGCATGACTATTATAGCTTTGAATTTTTTTGAGTCGTCTTCAATGTCTCATCTAGAAACAATGTAACCTATGAGTTTTCCCAACATCACTCCAAAGACACACTTCTTAGGATTCAATCTCACTTTGTATTCCTCCAACCTTTTAAATTTTTTTCTAGGACTCTCAAGTGGTTGCCTTGTGTCAAGGATTTTATAAGCAAGTCATCTACATAATCTTCCATCAGTGTATGCATGAGGTGATGAAAGATCATTTTCATAGCCCATTGTTATGTGGCTACTACATTATTTAGCCCAAAAGGCATGAAATTACAACAATATGTTCCCCAAGTACATGTAAAGGTAGTCTTATTTGGTCTTCAAGAGCTATTCTGATTTGATTATACCCTAGGAAGCCATCCATGAGGGAAAACGTCTCATAGCCAGCTATCAAGTCCATGATTATGTCATTGTTTGGCAAGGTAAAATCATCCTTTAGGAATGCCTTATTTAAGTCTCAAAAGTTTGTCCAAATGTGGATCCCACCTATTAGTTTTCTCATTGGAACAAGGTTGGAAATCCACTCTCCATATTCAATAGATCTTATAAAGATGACATCTAACATTTTCTTCAACTCAGACTTGACTAATAAAGCAATCTGAGGGTGCATCTTTATGATAATTTTTTTGACAGGTTTTGCATTAGGAAATAGAGGTAAGTGGTGCAAGACTAAGTTTGGATCCAACCTGGGTATGTTGGCATAATACCAAGTGAAGTTGACTTGTCATTCTCCAAAGAAGGTTTGGAATTCATGCTACTTTGACTCTACTAGGAATGCTACAAAGTGAATAATTTTAGGATTTTGATCTGTGTCAATGTTGACTTCCATATATTTTTTGATAATCATTGGCAACTTCTCTTGGTTAAGGAGAAGAATGTCCAACCCTCCATCCTTGGGTGCCTTGAAGAGATTTTTTTCCTTGAATATGTTCTATTTTTTTAATTTTTCTTGGTCAAAAGGGACCTTGTAGTTTTCACCTAGAGACATGTTGGTGTACGTTTTATCATCCAGCAAACACACAGAATAATATGTCCAAAGACACTCTATCCTATCTTGAACAAATTCACCACATATGCTAAGATTGCAAGAAGATCATATGGTGACTCCAAGGTTTCTTTCGCCAAGTCATGACATGTGGATAAGCTCAATGGGCGTTGTGATATTCTGGTTATACACAGAGTGACTTACGCTAAGGAATTTATTCACAAGTTTGGGAATTAGATGGATTTATCATCAAAAGATTTTTTGATTGGGACTTTTAGTTTGGATCTCAAAAAAAAGAAAAGATAAGGGTTTAGAGGATCTAATATACACCTAGGAATTCAAGAGACGGTAAAGATCAGATGAAATGAATAACCATGATTTGTTTTACCTCCCTAGGACAACTATGAAAAGTGGGTGCAATCTTCAAAGGGTGTGATTATAATTTTCAAGCCTCGAATAAGACCAAAGTTAAGCATCCACAATCACAAGCTTAGGCTAACTTTACGCATTAAATGAAAATCATCCATTTGAAGAAAGTATGACCAATATTTCACCATTTAATATATACGATCAATCTCCCATTCACTTAACAAACATTCAAATCAAATTCTACTTAATTGTAATCTAATTCTAATCTATGGTAGAAGAAGTTATGCAACCTTGCTCACTACTTGATAATAAAACTGATTCAAAGCAAATCATGCATAAGAGCTTTTATTATTAGAAATAGTCTAATGCAACAATTTCATACACTGTCTCCACAGAAATGAAAGTGAGAGATCACAAGTTTATATAGAGTTTTTAGAATAAAATGAAAGGCCAAGATTAACTCAACATAAATGGCCAAGATTAATACAACTCAACCCTAATTAGGGTTTCCCAAAATAACATCAATTAACAACCAATAAACAAGTAGTAAACAAGCAATGAGGTGGTAGTTGGAGGTATCTTCAAGGGAACACATCTCTATCCTCCTGGGCAACATTGTGCTCGATGAATCTAGACACGATCATGATGACTTCCTCCATCATGACTGGCAGTAGCATGCTTATCCTAAATTCAAGCCCGTACAAATCCTCAACACATCTCATGAAGGTGTTCTCCCAATCTGCTTCTTATCTCACAAAATCATCTCGGATGGAAAAGAGGTTCACCACTTTTGTGAAATCCTATCTCAAAATTGGTCCAGTAGTAGAGAAGAAAACTTCTTGAACCTTATGCTTCAACCTTTCCAATTGCATGTTGTTTTCCTATACAATCTATCTGTTAAACACATCTACAACTATCATATAAATCTTCCTCCAGATTTCTTTAACTTGCTTCTCAACTCCAAGCCCATTTTCCTTTGCCTTCTCTAGAACCTCATTCTATATTGTCATTGCCCAAAACTAATGATAAAAATCATAAGACGCTCCCATAGTAATCACCTTTCCCTTGACAAATTCTTCCTTTGGAATTCTCTTCAGTACTTTGAGGCATGGAGTGAGCCTCTCTTGAGTATTTGGGAGGTTTTTCCAAGTTTCCTCCATGTCAGCCAATCTGGAAAGGAAAGAAGAAGTTTATCCATAAGCAAGCATCAATCTCTCCATGAACAAATATGCTTCCATTCCCTTGCTTGCCATCCATTCTTTGGACTCCTTGGCCATGTCCATACCTTCTTCCACATCCTTGTCCATCTCCTATGAGGAATTGAGAAGTGGATGAGCTACTGCATCACCCTGATTTAGTGGTTGGGTTAGATGTCGTATATACTCCTACAGGCACTCGACCTCCCTTTTGTACTTTGTCTTTGTCACCACTTCCTTTCCCAATCTTGTCTTGATAGTTGAGATGGAATTATCTAGTTCTTCCACCTCCTATCCTTTTTTTGTTGGGCCAAGGTCTATAGTAGTTATGGCATATTACTAGGGAGTGATCTCATCTTGTGCTTTATCAATTGTTGGTACTACGATCTGTATGGAACAACCACTAGCTTTGTCCCTCTAAATTGTGGAAAACTTCTTGGCAGGTTTCTTAGTAGCAACTTGTTCCAACCTTGCCAAGAAATCTGCAGGATCATCTTCTTCTTGGACCTCAACTGGTGCCTGAATTTTCATCCTCTCCTTCAACCAATCTAGAATGGTAGGCTACTTGATACTATCTTCCTCCTAAACATTCCATTCATTTGAAATATTCAAGACTCCTCTAAGGGCGGAAATCATTCCCTCTTTGAAATAATCATTTTGGACTTCCATTTCATTATCTGAACCCAATACTTATGTGGCCATAGGAGATGGGGGCTCATTTTCATCCAACTAGATTGGCTCATTGTTCTTCTCCTGAACGGTAGAAGGTTTCATCATCTCATCCAAGGATTCATCTATGGTAGCTACTAGCTCATCAATGTTTCTAGACATCATGGAATGAGATGGATCTAACTTTTATCTTTTCTGGATAGGCTCAATGTTTGCAATCACTTCTTTCCTCTTATCAACAATATCAACCAAATCATCATTGTGGGATGTGTCACCATTGGAGGAGTATGAATCTGTCTCACTCAGTAAATCATACATGAGCATCACTCTTTTGTGCCTCAACTCCTGGACCTGATGGTCGACCCACCACTGACAATACTTAATTGTTTGCCTCATTAATTTTGCCAAATATGAATGCTCAAGCTTCAACCACTTCATGGAAGGAAGAGGTCGGCTCTCATTGAAGCTTGATTGGACATAATTTTCATCATCCTGCAATTGATCATGCACTCGAAAAAGTTCAGTTGCTCTTATCAAATCCAATGGAACTCTAGACCATAACCTCTTTTTGACTCCATACTCATCAGTGGTGTTTTCCCAAAATTCCTCCAAGTCTACCCGGTGTTAGTATCTTCTCCCATCCACTATTTGAATGTAATTATGAGGGTCAAAAATTGGCCCTAGACTAATAAGTTGTGAATGGGTACCATTAGATTTCTAGCCTGGCGCTCGGCTGCTTGTGTTGACAAACAAGACTCCAACATATTCACAATAAAGAATGGGAAAGAAATAGCTACCTTCTTACTTGGCCTCTAGATTTTTTGATACTCTTCCAACTGTCTCAAGACTTCAAGAAAAATCATCTAATAAGTAGGATAGATAGGAAGCTTATAGGGACTTCTAGTGAATCCCTAGATCTTGACATATGTAAATTTTAGAAACTTGATAAACCAGGATCCATACCTACTAATCAAACTCTTTGATTCGTGACTCATCCTATGGTGCATTCATCCTTGAAGTACATTCTTGTGATATACATAAGGAAAGCATCATGTGCCTACCTAAAATGAGACTTCTCCCTAAGTTGAAGTTGTGGGTAATAGTCATAAGACTTGAGTTCATTCTCACCATTACCAACTTTTCCTTTGCATATAAGTCTCGAGTATCTGTACATTTTGGCCAACAAAAAGATGACATATGAGCTCATGTGGAAAGAATTGGTCTTCTCAAGATCGATTAATTGCTCATGGAGATTGTCACTTATCATTTGGTACCAGTTAAACATCCTCATGCAAGAAGTGATTTCATCTATAAAATAATACATCCATCTCTCAAAATATGCATCTTGTGGATTGTCAAATATCTTGTTCAACATCAAAATGATATCTCCGTAATCCTCCTTAAATTTTGTCTGATGCAACTTCTTAGGCATCTTCTTTGTGGATGGTCTAGGCTTCTTTAGTGATGATTTGTTAATATTAGTGGTGCATAGTTCAAACTAGCTATCATATAATCTATTGGAATCCTCTTTAGTCTTATAAATGGTCCGGTGATGTGTTGGGATGCCAAACACCTCCTATATTGCCACTTCACCAAGGTGAGCTAGAATCCTCTCGTCAGGTGCCACAATCTCTCTCTCCTATGCATCATAATGAATGGTGCATTCTACTATCAACTTGACACAGTCTATTGTAGGTGGGAATCCAGCAGCTTGGAAAATTCCATTCCTCATCATCCATCCAGCAATTGGTGTTGGTATTCTAGCATGTCCATATACTCTCTTTTTGAACTCTATGAAGTCTGCATGTCCCAGATTAGTGTTTGCAACATTTTTTCATTTGGAATTTATCTTCAATTCTCATTGTATCCCTTTACTATCAAACTTCATCGGCATCTTCTTTGATTATTCTCCTATCGTGGTCATTAACTTGGAGTAAAAATATAAATATTAATATAAATACTTTAAAATTTAATTTATTCTCCTGCATTTTATTTAAAAATTTTACTTTCAGCTTATTAAATAATTAAATTTCTATGAAAAAGCAAGCTGAAAGTAAACAAATTTTCCTACAATTTTTCCAAAACTTAGCCAGAATGAAAAAGATAGAAGAAGAATTGATGAATTTAGCCAACTGAACTCCAAACCTCAGGAAAAATCCTCTGGCTACAAATCAGATTCAAATTTTGAGAATTGAATAAAAAATCAAATGACAAAGTGTGTCAATCTTGTTGAGAACTTCAACTTTCAGCCAAGAAATTCTCCACTTCTTTGAAAAAAATTACTTCTTCAGCAATAAAAAATTGTTCCTTCCTCTAAAAAAATTGACCTTGCCTATAGAAGAATTTATCTTGTCTCAACTTTCTTACGATTTCAAGAGATTAACTTCTCTTCAGCCGAGTCTATGAAAAATGAGTTGCTGAAACTCATTATAATGCTGAAGAATTCAATTTTTTTTAGCAACTACATCTTTTTCTCTCGATTTTGATTTGTTTTCTCCTCTTCAAATAGGCACATTTCCATTCTTTTCAAAAAATCTCTATGGCAAGCTTATCCAGGAAAATCCCTTTGATTTTCAAAAATTCAACTTTTTTGCTAGATGTTTATCTTTGATTTTTGAAATTTTGAAAAAAAAACATTAAATGTCCAATTAAATCTGATTTTTCCAATTTTTAATTCATGGCAAATTTAATTTTCCTCATTGATTTTCTCTTTTTTTGACTTAACTCATTTTCTTCCAAGGCATCTCTTGCGAATTTTATTTTTTTCTAAGGCATTTTTATATTTCTAAGCATTGGAAATAAATTATTAAAATGTTGAAATATTTAATTTATTTCCAACCCATTCATTTTTTGACCCATGGCTATTTTAATTTTTTCCTTGGCTAAATCTTTATTTTCCAAGTTATTTCAATTTTTGTATAGCCAAGTTGAAATTTTAGTCATCTTGCCAACAAATATTACACTAGATCCTTACTTTCTTTTCCCATGGCGGACTTCAAATTGTGTTGGGCACATTTTCTCATGCCGAAATGAATTTTCCTCTTGCTTGAACAATTTCCTCTAGGAAAAGTATGACTTTACCATGTGTTTGGACGTCTTTCCTAGGCAAAATTCTATAATACTTAGACAATTTTTCAACCTTTTGGCCTAGGGTGGACTTTCTAACTTCTCTACCATATGCATTTTCCTCTGTGCACTTAGCCAAGTTCATAAAATTTTCTCATACTTAGGAAAATTTTGAATTTTCCTCTTTGAAATACTTCTAGACTTAGCCAAAATTCTCATTTTCTCCTTCCAAAGCATCAAATACTTAGCCAAACTTTTCAATTTTCCCTTTTCTCATGCTAGGTGGACTTCTTATTGGCTTGACATTATGGGGCAGACTTCATAAACATCTTTCCATTCCCCCCTTGATGGCAAAATTTTCCTTTTCACCTTCCCTTCTTTCTAGGGCAGACTTCACAAATGTCTTGCCATTTTCTTGGCCAAGGCTTGGGCGGAGTTTCAAAAGGTCTTGCCATTTCACTATCATGTTGGGGCAGAATTGGAGGATGTCATGCCATCTTTCCTCTATGGAAAGGGTGGACTTGCTAGCTTTCATGCCATGTCCCTCAAATTAAGGACAAACTTTAATGGCTTGACATTCTCTCATCAAGGCATGGCAGATTTTGTGAATGTCTTGCCATTTTATGATGGACTTGCTAACTTCTTCACCATCCTTCATCTCCATGGCAAGGGTGAATTTCTCTAGACTTAGGAAAATTTACCTCATGATTTCATCTCTTTGGGTTGAGTTTTTTAGTGATTTTCTCATGATTTTCAACTATTTTTTCTAGATTTTTCCCTTGATTTTCCATGCTTTTCCTGATTTTGCTTTTCTTTTTTTTTTACTTTGATTTTTCAATGATTTTTCAATTTTTGTTGATTTTGGTTTAAAATGGAAACATTGACTTGTTTGACCAAGGTTGACTTTCTAAAAATAGAAAAAGAAAAATCCCTAAAAAATAGGGAACCTAATTTGGTCAAAAAATGCCAAAAATGAAAAAGCAAAAAGCAAAAAAGTAGATTCCCTAAAAAGTAGGAAGTGTCAAAATTGGCCCAAAGCATAGGCGATCCTCATATCCTAGACCTTCTAAGCACTTTTTTGATGTTTAGGCACTAATTTAGGCATGGATTATCAACTTGGCTCGGATGAATCTCAAAAGACTGACTTGAAACTCTCAAAGAAGTGACCTCAAGAAACTATTGCACAAAGCAAAACCCTAAAAATTAGCAAACTACTAGGGGTCCCCATTTGCAATGGGGCTATGTGTGAAAAGGTCACAACATCTGGTGACTCCACACAGGGAATGTTCTTGAATGTTCCAAAGATAATACCCACTTCAAATCTAGAATCTTAAATTAATTCTAACCAACTTATCCCTTGACCAAGAAGAGTACTCAAGAGGAAAGAGAAATCCTAAACTATATCACGATGTTTTATCCTACAGTTATGAGTGTGTACAAATGTGTTTGTTCCCATCTATTAAGATCAATATGAATCTTTGGTTCCATTATGGCTTTCCACTATATTTTTGCCTTAGATCCAAAAGCATCCTTGGATAGAGCCTCGCTGCCAGTGAGCATCCATAGCCCTAGTGAGGTTATCTACTATAATCTCACAAAGATTGCTCTACTTCCGATGATTTATTATTTCTTGTTTTGATTATTTTGTACACCTATAGAGATGTCTGCACACCCAAAAGACAAGTGTTCTTGATTTTCATTCTTTCCTTTTGATTCATTTTGTTATTATTTTCTTTTCACATATTTCCACACTTTGGCCCATAAGCAATGAAGCTCACATGGGTTTGAGCATTATAGTGGTGCTAAAGCAAGACTTTTTATTACTTTCTAGCCAACAACTTTTCCTAGGAGACCATAATGACTCAAAAAATTCTTTAACTATGTAAGATATAATAAATGTAGGAATTAGTGTCTCAACACAATAGATGATTTCCTTGCTAGTCAAGTACTAACCTTAACCTTAAGATACTTTAGAAAAAATTAATCTAGGATTCGACGATTTTCCAAAAATATTTACCCAAGGAATATTCATAGCATACCTTAGCGAGGTCAAGCTAGAGTGTGCATGTAAGCAACATCACCTTTCTCACGAAATGGGAAACCCTCCTTATTTAGAAAACCAATGAAAGAAAACTAATATAAGAAAACAAACTAATGTAACAAAACAAACTAAACTAACAAAACAAAGAAAAATAATCTAAAGAAAGCAAGACAAAACTCAAACAATAGCTATTTTAACTATGTACATGCAAGTTCCAACAAGGAACTCAGGGCTGGAAATAATGTTTTAGAAACTACCCATTGACGGGCAACGAGATGTCTTCCCCTATCAAAGTTTTTAACCTAAATGCACTCTCCCCCAAAATATCAGTGATTTGGTATGGTCTTTTCCATAAATTATCAAATTTATCATGATCCCCTCTTCGTTCATGGTCTTTTTCCCAATAAAGGACTAGGTCAGAGATTCTAAATGACTTCGTTGTTGCGCGTCTATCAAACTATTGTCTGACAACCCCTTGGTGTTTAGCAAACTTTTGAGTGCTTGATCTCTTTATTATTCTAATAGCAACAACTATGAGAGACAAATCTGAACTCTATCATCTAGGTCTAGGTACTCTTGCATGAATCTGAGTGTCAAAATACTTAGTTGGATGGGAAAGATGGGGTCTTTCCCATAAACTAAGTGATATGGAGAGGTTCCCATCAAACTCTTGGCTCTTGTTATGTCTTTCCATAGAGAAAAATTGAGTTGAGAATGCCAATCTCTCAGGTTTTGATCCAACAACTTCTTGATTACATTGAGAAAATTCTTATTTATGGACTCTGCAAACCCATTACCCTAGGGGTAATAATTCGAAGAAAATTTCAAAGTGATCCCTTAATTAAATTCCTAGTTGGAAAATTTCAATGAAGTGAAGGTAGAACCATTGTCACAAACTAGAGCCTTAGGAAAACTAAATCTAGTGATCATATGCTCCTCCAAGAACTTGATTATTGCATCTTTCATGCAATTCTTCAGTGCCTATGCCTCAGACCATCTGGTGCAATAATTTGTTGTAGTCAAAATATATTTGTATTATGCTAAAGATGGTGGATTTATCATGCCAATAAAATCAAGTCCCCACATCGTGAATGGTTTCACTTCCGTGATCGGCAGTAGTGGCATAGCGGGATTCTTTTCATGAGTTGTAGTAACCTGGAAGGTGTGGCAGGTTTTGACATGTTCATATGCATCCTTGAAAATAGAGGGCCAATAGTACCCTACTCTTAAGATTTGGTAAGTCATGACCTGACTTCCTCCATGTCCTGTCCTGAACTTAGAATGGAAATGCTCCATGATTCTTTTAGCCTCTTCATTTTCTACACATCTTAAGTAAATCCCTTCATGATTCCTTCTATGGAGAATTGACCCTTGAAGCAATATACGTTGGCACTTGATCCTAAAGGCTCACTTTTGTTATGGGTTCATCGGGATGGGATATTTATGATTTATCAAATATGTGGTGATGTCATAATACCACTCCTCTAGGGGAGTGTTAGTCAAAATATATGAATATTGTATTAAGATAGGCCCTTCAATGGCCATTGTTTGAGCTAAAGCTTTCCCACAGACTAGCTTCATTGGTTGCAACTCAATATCATATTCTAGGATAGTGGTGACCCACTTTCCTCTTCTCTCTCCTAGCTCATTTTGCATTAGGAGTGTCTTGGCAGCTGCATCAAGAATGATGGCGAAGACTTTACTCCTCAAGATATAGTGCCTTAATTTTTTAATGGCCTTTTCCAATGCATAGGCTTGCTTTTCAATACTCGAGTACCTCAATTTTGCATCCTTGAGAGGTGAGCTCATGAAAGTTATGGGATGCTTGTATTTCTCTTCTATTCTTTGAGTAAGCATTGTGGCACAAGAATGTTCTGATGCGAAGGAGTACAAGTAGAAAGGATTTGTATAGTCTGGGCTAACCAAGATAGGAGCATCAACGATGGCCTGCATGATTTTCTCAAATTCTTTCTTTGTTGGTGTGGTCCACTCCATTTTTGCATCCTTCTTTAACATCTCATTTAAAAGTTTCACTATCCCGGTAAAACCAGTGATAAATTTTCTAACAAAATTGATCTTCCCAAAGAAATATCTCAAATCCTTTTGGCTAGTATGTAGATTGATTCTTGATATTGCCTCTATGCATTTAGGATCAATCAATATTCCTCTCTCAATAATCAGGTGACCTAACAATTTTCCTTCAGTGACCCCAAATATGCATTTCTTTGGATTTAAGGAAATCCCACACCTTTCACATCTTTGAAATACCCTCCTTAGGTCTTCTACATGGTCTTCTCTCTTCTTTGAAAACATTGTCAGATCATCCATATAGATGATTATACATTTTCCAATTAAATATTTGAAGGCGATGTCCATGGCCCTCTAAAATGTAGCTTCTACATTAATTAACCTGAAGGGCATTCTCTTGTAAGAAAAGGTTCCCCATTTCGTTGTGAACACCATTTTCAATTTGTCTTCATATTCCACTAGGACCTAGTTATACCCAAAATATCCATCCAAAAAGGACATCATCCATGAACCATTGACAATTTGTAACACCTCATCGAGCGATGGAAAATGATAATTGTCTTTTTCTGAGGCTCGGTTTAAGTTTCAAAAATCAACACATAGTCTAATTTCTCTGTTTTTATTTCAAACTGGGATGAGATTAGTGACCCACATTGAGTGGCACACTAGAAATATAATTCCAGTTGTTAATAAATTTTTGACCTCCTGATGAATAAGTGGTTCCAATAATGGATTAACTAGTCTTTGACGCTATCTAAATGGCTTACTTCTTGGCCTAAGCATAATTTTATGTGTAATAATGGAAGTATCATAGGTCCTCAAATATTCATAGCTCCATGCTATGACTTCAGGAAACTATCTCAAGCTTTGAATTATTCCAATCTTCTCTTCAAGTGTGCAAGTTTTTCCTATGCATACATTTTAAACCTCGTGCTCTGATCCCAGATTCACTTTTTTGTACTAGTCACCTTCAATCCTTTGATTCTTCATTTGATCAATTTGATCTTGGTCGAATATTCTTTTTGTTGGTGTAAATAAGTATTTTACTTATTACACTTTACTTAAGCTTACTTAGGGAATTCATATCATTATAGGTTGCACTTGTAACACCTAGTTATTTGCATCTTGCATCTAGGTTTTTGCATACATTTAGAGATATGATTAGGACACTTAGGGAAGTGTGTGTAGGAGAAATTCCACTCTTTGTGGTGTGATCTAGTTATCACCTTTTTATCTCCACCTTTCTTGGCATGATAATTCCACTTTAGGTGGGTGATCCACCTTTCATGTAATTATCTATTATTTCTTTCTACCTACCCTACACATGATTGGGACACTTGTCTCATTCATGGCCCTTCATTGTGTCCTAGCTTTCCTTTATAAGCAAGCCTTGTACATTCTTGTAATTGTATCTTCATGCATATTGAGAATACAATCATCATATTCTCTCATCTTGTCTCTCTCTTTTGTGCTATGTTTAGTCTCTTGATCCTATTATTTCTTTTCATAAGTTCTTACATGGTATTAGAGCAGTTGGAGGTTCTTTGCATAGCCATTGTTGGGAGATCTTGGTTCATGTGAAGGTGGTCAAGAGCCAACTATGAGGAGAAACAACATTTTGGTGTGTTCTAGACCAGATTTGACCTCAAAGTTGGATTTAGAAGGTTGTTTTCAATAAAGATAGCCTTTCATTTTGCCAAAATTTGACATTGGGAGCTCTAGATAAAAAAAAAATCACCAATTTGGGTATTTTTTTAATTTTCTGAATTTTTCAATAGTTCTAGAAAAAAATATTTTTTGCAAAATTTTCATTTGAAATTTTTTGAATTTTTTTTTTTAAATTTCAATTTGTACCCAAAAAAACCCCAAGATGAGGAAAAAGTCCCTCTATCAAAGAGAAGAAGAAGAGAGACAAAGCAACCCCCCCTGCATGTACAATGTTCAGCCATGGAAGATGCTCGAGAAGGAATGAAGCTACTCCAAAAGCATTGAACAATGTTCCTCCCCTTAGGAAGAAACAATACAAAAGGTGCTTGAATAAAGTCTCCCTAGTCCACAAGTGAAGAAGGAAGATCCCTCAAAATGTAAGGAGTCTTTGAAATCTGCTCGAATTTCCCTGTATTGATGTTGAAAGATGCCTTTCACAAATCATGTGAAGCTGCAATGGCAAGTGTAATAGTCACAGTGTAGTCACTTCCTGGAACCTGTGAAAAACCTTTTGCAACAACACTCCCATCTACTAAAAAAGACAACTCAAGATGTAACAAGGATGAAGGTAGCACATACTCTAAAGAAACAAGTGTCTCCTCAGGAGAGAAAGTGGCATCCTCCAACTGTTGTACATATGCATCCACAATCACATCAACCTTGAAAGACCGATCAAGTAGAGGAGGGTCAGAGTGTTGACTCACAACAACTGAAGAAGAATCACCTTCACCAAAGAGAAGATGTAAGTAATCAAATGTGTCTCCCAAATCTGCAATGTAGGACTCCACAAACAAGCTGCCAATGTCTTTCAAGTAGTCATCCCATGAAACTGTTGCTGGAAGACAAGGTAAGCACTATTGTACTAAATCACAAGGCACTAAAACTAGAAAAACACAAGTATCATTAGGTACATCAGTC
Source organism: Sequoia sempervirens (assembly GCA_007258455.2). Lineage (NCBI taxonomy): Eukaryota > Viridiplantae > Streptophyta > Pinopsida > Cupressales > Cupressaceae > Sequoia > Sequoia sempervirens. The sequence goes on from VDFB02055997.1 coordinate 901,509, forward strand.
AATATAGGAGATGGAATATCAACAATAGGTTCAAGAACCTTAGGAGTAGTGAGCACTCCAAGTTTCAAGTAACCATACTCATTCTCCTCAAGTGTGTCCATACTAGGGTGAACTGAATCATCGGTAGGAGAAAAAATATGAGAAGGTGTAGAACTAATAATGATTATCAACCTCCCCAAATACAACAAGAGCCCTACTATGCAAATCCCAAACAATGACAGAATCTAGTGTGAACTCTACACTCTTTCTTGTACCACTATGTGTAATCTGATAGATGGAAAGTATGCTCCTTGACAAAGCAGGCACACATAGAACATTATTAAATGCTCCACCCTCAATGTCAATAGACCCCTTCCCACAAACTACCAAAGAAGTGTTGTTGGACATCAAAATGGGTGGTGATGAACAAGAATCAAATGAAGAGAATATATCCTTGGAAGAAGTCATATGATGTGAAGCTCCTGAATCAAGGATCCACCTATCTGAATTGGAATCTGCAACTGTAAGAAATGCTTTCCCCTTATGTTTCTCATGTTGAGATGAAGAAGAAGGAGATGAGCTTGATGTTGTTTCCATGAGATTTGTTCCTTTTCCCTTAGAAGTAGAATTGGAAGGATATGAGTCCTCCTGATATGCATTTGGAAATTTGATGGTGTTCCTCTTGAGGATGTTTTTCAACCCATCAATTTGCTTAACATAATAACGATGCTCCTTGTGACCAAACTTTTTGCAATATGCACATGTTGGTTTCTCCTTCTTGCTTGAATTGTTCTTTGAAGAATATGATGATGAGCCTTGTTGTGGAGTAGTGGATTTTTTGTTCTCTCCCTATGGCTTTGGTGAAGATTGCTTTTGGCCATTCCATTTTCCTTGCTTGTTGTTTCCATGATTGAACACCAATGCTTTTGAAGTTGAAGACTTGAGAATGCCCATTTTCATCAACTCAATTTTCTCAAGAATCAAAAGATCTATGAGATCCTCAAAATATGGTGATGTGAAGTTGATAATTGTCAATCATTGAGTCTAAAAACTTGAAACAAAGGTTGCATACTCAGATGGAAGCTTGTCCAAAAGTTGAAGACCAATTCATCATCCTCTTTCTCAATACTACAATCTTTTAGTTGTGATCTTAGCACATTTTCCTTAGTGACAATCCTGAATTGTGTCGAAATCCTTGGGATCAAGGCTTAGGAGATCATGTTCAATCTTGTAACCCTTAACCTTATCAACCTTTCCATACAAAGTAGCAAGCTTATCCCAAGCTTCCTTGGCTATAGTACATTTATCAACATGGAAAATGAGATCATCTGAAATGAACTTTCTAAGTGTACCCAATTCCATAGAATTTTTAGTGAGCCAATCCATATATACACTTGGTTCTACCTTAGGATTTGAAGGTGCAATTATGGTTCCATCAATATAGTAAATTAAACCTTTTTCCATTAGTTTACTCTATGCATGTACTTTCCATGTAGCATAATTATGTACAGTTAAGAGTGGAACTTTAGATGAACCCATGATGAAATTCAAGAGAACAAGAGAGAAAATAGGAACAATCACACAAGAAACACCCCCCAAATTCACTCAATCAAAGTACCCCCCCAAAAAGATGATTTTGGCACTTTATAACTTAGTGCATGTACAATAGGCCACTTGCAACTTGGTTAAGTGGACTTATGATTTCTGATTTACAACTTGCCAAAAATAGGCTGAGAATAGACTAGAACAAATAAGAAAAGACCTAAATTCATATCTATGCAATACAAGTGCCAAATAGGCCAAAAAAGACCATATGCTGAAAGTACAAAATCCACTCAAGATCGCTTCAAACTGATTGCAGATTCAAGAAGTAGACAAAAAATTATGCACTTTAAAATAAAACAACACCAGAAAAAGAGTTCATATGTGCCTATACAGAGCCCTAGAAGTTGCAGAAATGAGGATTGGATAGGTACTGTGTTGAAAAACTGCAAATTCTAGAAAATCTGTCCACCAAAATTAGAAACCAAGCACATGGTTATGAAGTACACAAAAAATTAGCCCAAATAAAAAATAATTGCTCAAAAAAAGGAGCTAAAATGAACAAGATATGAGCCTTCAAAGTTGGACTATGAAATCAAAAACTCCATTGGTGATGGGGGCAAATTTTTTTTAGAAAATGCTGACATCATTGTTGATATGTGATGATGTCATCAAAATAGTGGATTAAAATTGATGTGCGCTAGGCTGTCATATCAGAATATGCTCTTCTTGGTAGAATATTCTATGCACTTTTGACCTTAAAGTTGACATTCAAATGAATGTCATGGTTTGCGCACACCCAAGAATATTTTGAGGGAATATTCTTCCATCATACTGTGAAATGTTGACTGCCAATTTCTTGTCGAATTTATTTATGGAGCCCACCAAATATTGTAAAGCCACTAGAATACAAAATGCCTACCAGTGAATGAGTTGGTCACATACAAGGCAGTACCGCATGGTATAGGGTCAAGTCTATGGACATGTACCCTTGGCCCTTATGTTTTTATTTTTGATTTTCACATTTTGGAGATTTCTCTTATGTCTTCTCATTCTTTTGTCTCAACATTGATTAGGAATCCCGAGACTATCTTGGAGGCACTTGGTTTCTCCTCAAATATTTCATATATGATACTTCTTCCTTGTCATTCCATTTAGGATTTGAGGTTTCTTCAACATCTACCATTGGATCGGCCTTTAGTGGGGTCTAGAAATTGTTTGGAGGAATAGATATATTCAAAGGTTCACTTTGGTGATTATTCCTTTTGTATATCCTAAATGGATTTCCAACCGCCTATTGGAGCACTTCTCTGGTTCCTTCTACTAATATACTATTATACATTGGAGGGAAATTATAACCATTGACTGTAGATGGTTGGCTAGATGGATCTTGAATTTCTGGTCCATCTTGATATCATCGCACCTCCACTAGGCCATTTGTAGATGCGGGTGGAAATCTTTGATTGTGTTGATATTGTGGGTATTCTTGGGGTGGAAATTGGATGCTCTCAATCATGAGGGCCTAATCATATCTTGGTGTAAGAATTAATTCGTATCTAGTTACTAAAGGATCTTCTACATCTAAATTTGTCCTTTCACTTATGAAAATATTTGCGGCTACTTGGAACTCACGACAATGTAACTCAGAATGTTGATCTCTGTTGTGTAGTCTGCACCATCTTGATAATGTTGCTTCAAATAGGAACACCTTGTTTGTGGGACGATTGTAGGTAGGAAGATTATTCAAGAGTGATAGTACAGTACTATTGTTAGGTCTAGTGTTCCATGTCTTCTTTTGGAAACCTAAATTGTTATTCTAGAAACCTTGATTGTTCCCTTGATAATTTTGATTGTCCCTTTGATAATTCTGATTGTCTCTCTGATATTTGGAATGACCTTGACCTTAGTAATTCCCTTGAGGTGTCTGATAGTTCTTTTCAAAATTTTGTATTTGGCTATTTTGACCTTTCAAATATGTGACTTCAGTTGACAACTTCTTGACCTGTTCAATCAAGTCCTTCATTTCATCCTTCTCTTCTTGAGTTCATGTTGAAGTTCTCGCATACTGAAGATATATTGGTTGTGTTGGTGGCACTTGAGACATAGGAACTTTTGGGTGAAGGGCCATTTGATTTCCCACTGGAGGGATTGGGTTCATCATAGGTGTTTGATGATCCAATGCCTGATTAATATCTTGAACTTGGTTTTGGGAGGCTGCATTTACTAAGTAATTGAGTGGACTAGGAGCCATGCCTACTCCTAGACCATTACTGTCCTTTATTGTTGCAGCATATGATCTCTTCAAATCCATTGGGAGTGGGTTTTTTGACTTTGCAAACATGGTGGTAAGATGATCCAAAGCTTCATAATAGATTGGTAGTGTTGCATTTTCTAACTCATAATGATCTCTTAACCTTGTATAAGCTCTGTGGAATATGTTGTTGAATGTGCTAATTGGTTTGTGTTGTTCTCTTCACTTCCACAAATTGTCTATATAGATTAGATAGGGAAATTGGTGCCCTAAACTTTTCTAAGAAAATAGTCTTCATTTGTTGCCAATTGCAGATGTAGTTGCTTTGAAAATGGATGTACTAGTATGAAGCCTCCTCATCGAATGTGTAGGGGAATAATCTATAGGAAACATCTTCTTCTTGGATATCTCTATTTTGAACATCTTTAAAAATCTTTATATGCTCATCTATAGTGTGGTTCAGGTGACCATTGTGAAACTTGGAACAAAAATGTTTTAGACTCTTAAGTAAATCATGATAAATAGCAAATTTCATAGGTGACACATTAGTTGGACACGACACCATTGGAGCATTTGGGTGGTTCACTTGGACTGGTTGAACTAGTGGAACTAGTTGCACTAGCTGTACAACCACTAGAACTTGTTGACAATGCGGTTGTGCAATTCTTAGAACTAGAGTATGCGGCAGTGAGATTTGGAAGAGACTAAAAGGAACTTCCTCACTCGGTACTTCTTCACTAGAACCAACTATGCTAGATGTTCCCTCCTACGATGCTTCATATCTATTTTTTTTCCTATTTATGTAAGGCGATAGCTCTAAAAATTCTTTAAAATAATCTAGAGTGGATCTAGTAATTCTCCAAAGTTTGTCTGTTGAGAAAGAGCCAATTCGATCCAACGTATCCTTCTTCAATCTTGTCGAGGTAGTGCAGGAGCTAGTTGGTTTGCTTGTTGTGGGACCTGTTGATTCACTTGTTGGTTAGCCTTCCGATTTTTCTCTTGTTGAAGAGCTTCAACTCTTTCAACAAGGAGGTCCCTTTGAATATTGAATTCAATTCAATGTTCTCTCTCTTCTTCTTCCTCAAGAATATAATGCATACAAAACCAATCAAGAGCACTTCTCACTTTCCACATGAGGCTGAATAGTTTGATAGTGATATCCTCTTGTTCATCGTGAAAACCCAAGTTAGGTTGTAACATGGGATGAGGATCTTGATTTGGATCAGGAACATTAGCCATAAGCACCATTCTTCATCTTACTATCAATGCTAGGATTTGAAGATGATCCTCTAGCGACTGATCATTCTATCTTGTCAAAAACTTGTTTTAGATGATAAATCTTTTTCCTTATCAAGTCTCTCTTGATTGCTTCCTCAAATCTCTTTCCTTTTTCTTCTTCTCTAGCAAGGACATGACTTGTCTATCCAAATTGAGTGTGATCAATCTGTGACTTCCAAGCTAGTGTATACAACTAATCAATAATATATATTCCAGTGGTTAATCTAGTTGTTCAATAGGTATGTCAAAAGGAAACTCATGTGGTAATACCATATTACATCGTGTCTACTACTTTAACTTGTAAACAATCCCTTGTTGTTCATTCCCTCCTTCTAGTGCCAATTCTATGTTGGTGTACATTTTATCATCCACCAAACACAAAGAATAAAATGTCCAAAGATACTCTATCCTCTCTTGAACAAAGTCATTGCATATGCTAAGATTGTGAGAAGATCATATGGGGACTCCAAGGTTTCTTTTGTTAGGTCATGACATGTGGATAATCTCAATGGGCATTGTCATATGCTGGTAATACACAAAAGCACTTATGTTAAGGAATTTCTTCACAAGTTCCAAACATAGATGGATTTATCATTAAAGGCTTCTTCAACTGGGACTTTCAATTTGGATCTCAAAAAAAGGGAAAAAAGATAAGGGTTTAGAGGATCTAATTTACACCCAGGAATTCAAGTGACAATAAATATTAGATGAAATGAATAACCATGCTTTGTTTTTCCTCCCTAGGACAACTACACAAAGTGGGTGCAATCTTCAAAGGGTGTGATTATAATTTTCAATCCTCAAATAAGACTGAAGTTAAGCATCCACAATCAGAAGCTTAGGCTAACTTTATGCATCAAATGAAAATCATCCATCTAAAGAAAGTATGAGCAATATTTCACCATTTAATATATACAATCAATCTCCCATTCACTTAACAAACATTCAAAGAAAATTCTACTTAATTGTAATCTAATTCTAATCTATGGTAGAAGAAGTTGTGCAACATTGCTCACTACTTGACAATAAAACTGATTCAAAACAAATCGTGCATAAGAGATTTTATTATCGAAAATAGTCTAATGCAACAATTTTATACACTATCTCCACACAAATGAAAGTGAGAGATCACAAGTTTATATAGATTTTTCATAATCAAATGAAAGGCCAAGATTAACACAACATAAATGACCAATATTAATAAAACTCAACCCTAATTAGGGTTTCCCAAAATAACATCAATTAACAACCAGTAAACAAGTAGTGAACAAGCAATGAGGTGGAAGTTGGAACTATCTTCAAGGGAAGGCATCTCTATCCTCCTAGGCAGCATTGTGCTCAACGAATCTGGACACGATCATGATGACTTCCTCCATCGTGACTAGCGGTAGCATGCTTATCCTGAATTCAAGCCTATCCAAATCCTCTAACACATTTGGTAAAGGTGTTCTCCCAATCCACTTCCTATCTCAAAAAATCATCTTGGATGGACAAGAGGTTCACCACTTTTGTAAAATCCTATCTCAGAATTCGTCTAGTAATAGAGAAGAAAACTTCCTAAACCTTATGCTTCAACCTTTCCAGCTGCATGTCATTTTCCCAAACAATATCTCTATCAAACACATCTACAACTATCATATAAATCTTCCTCTTGATTTCTTTAACTTACTCCTCAACTCTGAGCCCATCTACCTTCGCCTTCTCCAGAACCTTGTTCCATATTGTCACTACCCAAAACCAATGATGACAATCATAAGCCACTCTCATAGTAATCACTTTTCCCTCAACAAATTCTTCCTTTGGAATTCCCTTCAATACTCTGAGGCATGGAATGAGCCTCTTCTAAATATTTGGGAGGTTTTCCCAAGTTTTTGCCATGACAATCAATCTAGAAAGGAAAGAAGAATATTTTCCATAAGCAAGCATCAATCTCTCCATGAACAAAGCTGCTTTCATGCCCCTACTTTCCATCCATTCCTGGGCCTCCTTGGCCATGACCATACCTTCTTCCACATCCTTGACCATCTCATGTGAGGAATTGAGAAGTGGAGGACCTACTGCATCACCCTGATTTAGTGGTTGGGTCAAATGTCATATATACTACTTACTTGGCACTTGACCTCCCTTTTGTACTCTTTCTTTTTCACCAATTCCTTTTCCAATCTCACCTTGATAGTTGAGATAGAATTACCTAGTTCTTCCACCTCCTAGCATTTTGTTGTTGGGTGAAGGTCTATAGTAGTTATGGTGTATTTCTGGGGAGTGATCTCATCTTGTGCTTTATCAACTATTGGTATTGTGATCTATATGGAACGAGCACTGACTTCATCCCTCTGAATTGTGGAAAACTTCTTGGCAAGTTTCTTAGTAGAAACTTGTTCCAACCTCGCCAAGAAATATGTAGTATCATCTTCTTCTTGGACCTCAACTGGTGCCTGGATTATCATCCTCTCCTTCAGCCAATCCAAAATAGTAGGCTACTCGATACTATCTTCCTCCTGAACACCCTTCATTTGGAATATCCAAGACTCCTCTAAGGGAAGAAATCATTCCCTCTTTGAAATCATCATTTTGGACTTCCATTTCATTATCTGAATCTAAGACTTATTTTCCTGTAGGAGATGGGAGCTCATCATCATCCAACTAGATTGACTTGTTTTTCTTCTCTTGAATGGTAGAAGGTTTCATCATCTCAGCCAAGGATTTGTCTACGGTAGCTACTAGCTTGTTAATGTTTCTAGACATCATGAAATGAGATGGCTCTATCTTCTATCTTTTCTGGATAGGATCAATGTTTGCAATCTTCCTCTTATTAGCAATATCAACTAAATCATCACTGTGGGATGCGCCAAAATTGGAGGAGTATGACTCTGTCTTGCTCAATAAATCATACGTGAGCATCACGCTTTTCTACCTTAGCTCTTGGACCTAATGGTCAACCCACCACTAAGAATTCTTAATCACTGGCCTCATTAATGTCACCAAATTTGAATGCTTAGGCTCTGACCACTTCATGGAAGGAAGAGGTTGGCTCTCATCGAAGCTCGGCTTGAAATAATTTTCATCATCCTCCAACTGATTGGGCACTCGAAAAAGTTTAGTTGTTCTTATCAAATCTAGTGGCACTCTAGACCATAACCTCTTTTAAACTTCATACTCATCAGTGGCATTCACCCAAAAGTCCTCCGAGTCTACCCAGTGTTTGTATATTCTCCCATCCATGGTTTGAATGTGATGTTGAGGGTCAAAATTGGCCCTAGACTGATAAGCTATGAATGGGTACCATTGGATTTCTAGCCTGGCACTCTTAGCTCTTTGTGCTAACAAACAAGATTCCAACATATTCCCAATAAAGAATGGGAAAGTAATAGCCACCTTGTTACTTGGCCTCTGGATGTTCTAATACTCTTCCAGCTATCTCAGGACTTCAAGAAAAATCATTCGATTAGTAGGATAGATAGGAAGGTTATAAGGACTTCCAGTGAATCCTTGGATCTTGACATATGTAAATTTTGAAAGTAGATAAACCAGGATCCATACCTACTAATAAAACTCTTTGCTTCATGACTCAACCTCTGGTTTGTTCCTCCTTGAAGTATTCTTGTGATATCCATAAGGAAAGTATCGTGTGCCTACCTAAAATGAGACTTCTCCCTAAGTTGAAGTTGCAGGTAACAGTCATAAGACCTGAGTTCATTGTTTCCATTACCAAATTTTCCTTTGCATATAAGTCTCAAGTATATGTACATTCTATCCAACAAATAGATAACTTATGAGCTCATGTGGAAAGACTTGGTCTTCTCAATATTGACTAATTGCTCATGGAGATTGTTGCTTATCATTCGAGACCAGTTGAACATCCTCACGCTGAAAGTGATTTCATCTATAAAATAATGCATCCATGTCTCAAAATATGCACCTTGTGGATTTCCAGCTGTCTTGTTCAACATCAAAATGATATCTCCATAATCCTCCTTAAATTTTGTTTGATGCAACTTCTTAGGCATCTTCTTTGTGGATGGTCTAGGCTTCTCCAACCATGATTTGTTAATATTATTGGTGCATAATTTAGACTGGCTATCATATAATCTCTTGGCATCCTCTTTAGTCTTATCAATGGTTCGATGATGTGTTGGTATTCCAAACGCCTCTTGTATTGCCACTTCACCAAGGTGAGCTAGAATCCTCTCGTTAGGTGCCACAATCTGTCTCTTCTGTGCATCATAATGAATGGCACATTCTACCATCAACTCTACATAGTCTATTATAGGTGGGAATCTAGCTACTTGGAAAATTCTATTATTCACCATCCATCTTGTAATTGGTGTTTGTAATCCAGCATGTTGATATACTCTCTTTTTGAACTCTACGAAGTCTACATGTCCCAAATCAATGTCTGCAACATTTTTCCATTTGGAATTTATCTTTGACTCTCGTTGTAGCCCTTTACTCATGAACTTTATCAGCACCTTTTTTGATGATTCTCCTTTTGTAGTCATTAACCTGCAGTAAAAATATAAACATTAATATGGAGACTTTAAAATATATTTTATTCTCATGCCTTTTATTCAAAAATTTTACTTTCATCTTATTAAATAATTAAATTTTTGCAAAAAAGCAAGTTGAAAGTAAATGAATTTTCCTGAAATTTTTCTAGAACTTAGCCAAAATGGAAAATATAGAAGAAGAATTGATAAATTTAGCCAACTAAACTCTAAACTTCAAGAAAAATCCTCTGGCTGTGAATCCGATTCAAATTTTGAGAATTGAATTAAAAATCAAATGACAAAGTGTGCCAATCTTGTTGAGAAGTTCAACTTTCAACCAAGAAATTCTTCACTTCTTTAGAAAAAAATACTTTTTTAGCAATAAAAATTATTCCTTCCTCTGAGAAAATCGACCTTGCCTGCAGAAGAATTGATCTTGTCTCAACTTTCTTACGATTTCGAGAAATTAACTTCTCTTCAGCTAAGTTTGTGAAAAATGAGTTGTTGAAACTCAGTATAATGCTGAATAATTAAATTTTTTTAGAAACAACATATTTTTCTCTTGATTTTGATTTGTTTTCTCCTCTTCAAACGTGAAATTTTCCATTCTTTTCAAAAAATCTCTATGGCGAGCTTATCTAGGAAAATCCCTTTAATTTGTTGAAATTCAATTTTTTTGCTAGATGTTTATCTTTGATTTTTGAAATTTTGAAAAAAAACCATTAAATGTCCAATTAAATCCAATTTTTTCAAGTTTTAATTCATGGCGAATTTAATTTTTCTCATGGATTTTCTCTTTTTCTGGCGTAATTTTTTTTCTTCCAATAATTTATTTTCTTCCAAGGCATCTCTAATGAATTTTATTTTTGTCTGAGGCATTTTTATATTTCTAAGCATTGGAAATAAATTATTAAAATGTTGAAATATTTAATTTATTTCCAAACCATTTTTTTTTGACATGTGGCTATTTTAATTTTTTCCTTTGCTAAATATTTATTTTCCAAGTTATTTCAATTTTCATCTAGCCAAGTTGAAATTTTATCCATCTTGCCAACAAATATTACACCAGATCCTTACTTTATTTTTCCATGGAAGACTTCAAATTGTGTCAGGCATATTTTCTCATGCTGAAACAAATTTTCCTCTTGCTCGAACGATTTCCTCTGGAAAACTCAGACTTTACTATGTGTTTGGACGTCTTTCCTAGGCAAAATTCCATAATACTTAGACAAATTTTCAACCTTTTGGCCTAGGGAAGACTTCTAACTTCTCTACCATATGCATTTTCCTCTATGCACTTAGCCAACTTCATAAAATTTTCCCATACTTAGGAAAAATTTTAATTTTCCTCTTTCAAATATTTCCAGACTTAGCCTAAATTCGCATTTTCTCCTTCCAAAGCATCAAATACTTAGCCAAAATTTTCAATTTCCCTCTTCTCATGCTAGGCGGACTTCCTATTGGCTTGGCATTATGGGGCGGACTTTATAAAAATCTTTCAATTCCCCTCTTAATGGCAAACTTTTCCTTTTCACCTTCCCTTCTTTCTAGGGTGGACTTCACAAATGTCTTGCCATTTTCTTAGCCAAGGCTTGGGTAGATTTTGAAAAGGTCTTTCCATTTCACCATCATGCTGGGGTAGACTTGGAGGATGTCATGCCATCTTTCCTCTATGGCAAGGGCGGACTTTCCAACTTTCATGCCACATCCCTCAAATTAAGGGCAGACTTCCTTAATGGCTTGACATTCTCTCATCAAGGCATGATAGACTTTGTGAATGTCTTGCCATTTTATGGCAGACTTCCTAACTTCTTTGCCATCCTTCATCTCCATGGCAATGGAAAATTTCTCCAAACTTAGGAAAATTTACCTCATGATTTCATGTCTTTGGGTTGATTTTTTTGGTGATTTTCTTATGATTTTCAACTAATTTTTCTAGATTTTTCCCTTGATTTTCAATGCTTTTCCTAATTTTTGCTTGATTTTTTAATTTTTACTTTGATTTTTCAATGATTTTTCAAAAAATTTGGTTGATTTTTGGTTAAAATGGAAACATTGACTTTTTAACCAGGGTTGACTTTCTAAAAATAGAAAAAGTGAAATCCCTAAAAAATAGGGAACCTAGTTTGGTCAAAAAATGCCAAAAATGAAAAAGCAAAAAGAAAAAAAAGCAGATCCCCTAAAAAGTACGAAGTGTCAGAATTGGCTCAAAGCATAAGTAATCCTCGTCTCCTGAACCTTTTGAGTGTTTTTGTGATGTTTAGGCATTGATTCAGGCATGGATTATCAACTTGGCCTGGATGACTCTCAAAAGATTGACTTGAAACTCTCAAAAAAGTGACCTCAAGAAACCGTTGTGCAAAGAAAAACCCTAAAAATTAGCAAAATATTGGGGGTCCCCATTTGTAATGGGGAGATGTGTGAAAAGGTCATAACAAGACCCATCATTTTTTGTTTTATCATTTTTACTTTGGTGACTAGAGGGGTGGAAAGACTCCCCAAAGAAGGACGTGTGATCCAAATCAATGGTAAAGCCCACTTTGTGATCTCCACTAGGAATTTCTTCTCGTAACTCCTTGAACACAGCGATAGCTCCATCATTCTCAAATATGTATAAGATGGGTCATCCTTGTTTGTGTTAATCAATCACTTGGGGGTAGACTAAGGGAAGGCCATCATTAGAAGTATCATGGTTTAAAGCAGACAAGGTAAAGAGAGAGGTACGAGCAGGGTCTTTGGTCATAGTGTCTAAGAGGTCAAGTTAGTAAGCATCTTGGCCATATCATAAATTCATTATAGCCAAGGGAGTCCCATTCATAGTCATTAGAGTTAGTCACGATATAGTCATTATCACATATTTCAGATGGTTCAGGGTTTTCAGGCATCTTTGGTGTCTCAATATTCTCAGAAGCACTGTCTTCCTTGGTTGAAAGTACCTTGGTACTAGCAGCGCCAATCTTTATAGGTTCAAACCCTAGCCCCAATCCTTTTGGTTGTTTCAATACTATCATAGGTTTTTTCATCCCACTTTTTTCAAGCAAAGTTCACTTTTTCCATCATAGCCTTTGTTATGCATGATTTTAAAACCTTTGTCATATCATTTAATGTGTACCTACTTGGGCATAATATCTTCTTCTTCTTCTCTATATAACCATAAGGTCACATCTTCTTCATTGATGTTTTCCTTTCTTAGCTCTCCCCACTTTGTCAAAGTAGTCATGGGAGAGATATGAATAGTGACCTTACACTGTCTATTATTTTTTGGTGGTTTTCCATACATATTTGGGTATGTAAGTTTGTTGGCATAGTAAGATGTCTTCATGTGATACTCAACACATCCCTTATCTTGGACCTTGATTTTGGGATCAAAAGATGGATCCTTGTAAGTGGATGCCTTAGATAGGGTGGAAGGGTCAATGTAGTGAGATGATAACGAGTCCTCTTGATTGACTAGAATTGTTGTTTGGTGATCCCCTTTAGTTTATTGTAGTGTTGGAATGGGTTGGGGTCACTAGCTATTGTAATTTCAATGCCATTGTATGGGAATTTGAGGCACTAGTGATAGGTGGAAGGTATGGCCTTCATGGCATGGATCCATGGTCGGCCAAGGAGGAGGTTGTACAAAAGGTCAAGATCCAAGACTTGGAGTGTAGTGTCCATCATTTTCCATCCAACTCTGATTGGCATAGTTATAAGACCCTTGGAAGAGTGTTCTTCATCATCATAATCTTTGATGACAATGCTCTTGGTTGTATCTATACAAACTTTAGAAAATCCCAATACCTTAACTAGTTTTAAGGTGAAAATATTCAATCCCACTCCACCATCTATCAAAACTCGTCTAACTTTGTGTTTGTGGAGAAAGAATTCCAAGTGTAAGGGATCATTATGGGTGGAATTTTGGGATGCACAATCTTGATCTGAGAAGGTGACTGATGGGTGTTATCCAAGTAACCTAGCATTTCTTGGAAATGATTGACATCTAGGTCAGTGAGTACAATAGTCTTTTGCAAGGCATTTTCAAGAATGGCTCAATGTTTTGGTGATATGTGCAACAACTCAAGGATAGAGACTTGTGTGGGTGTCTTCCTTAAATGGTAAAGTAGATTATATTGATACTTTGGTTGCTACTGCTTTTGGGGAGCACATTGTATAGCCACTTTGGTTTGATGACTATTAACTGCACATTCAAGCTATTTCTTAATTGTAATGGTATTGATATGATCATTGGAAGCTCAAATGTGATTGATGATGGAAGTATAGTCATATTTTGGATTAGTGTAATTGGCTAAATTATTGGTCTTATTACCCAAATTGGAGGCCTTTCCTTTTTTTTGGTCATGCAATGGATCTATAAAAACCTTGTGATTGCTATTGGAAGTTGGTTTTCTTCCATCGATTGCTATGGTTTCATTTTATATGAGATCTTGGATGATGTGGAATTCCTTTTGGCATGATGAAAGTCATAAAAGGCATTGTCACCCCACCATGAAGGATTGAATTACCTTGGATCATATGGTTTCACCTCAGGAAGTCTAATGACCCTAGACTACAAGATTTTTTTGAGGACATATTCAATAGGCTCCCCTAATGGAGTGTACTTGCATCTTGTAGGGAATTATCTCTAAGGTCTTTATCCTTGTGTGTTATGAAGGGAATTTTCCATTTATCATGGTGGGTTTTGTGGTGTGTTAGGTCCTTTGAGTGTAAGTGTAGGACCAACATGGATTTCTTTTGCATCAGAAACTTCATCATTATTGACATTCTTGTTTTGAGCACAATTTTTTTTTATCATTTGAAGTGTTTTGGGTAGTTTTTGTTTTGGAGTAATCTTTGATTTATCCTTTGGAAATGAGAGATTTCTAAAGGATGGTCCCTTTTTCTACAAAGCCTACAAATTTTGTGCACCAATAGTTTTCAGTGAATACTTTAAGTTTGTGATTAGATTTTCGATGAGCATGACATTTTTTTATTTCTCAAGAATGTCAACATGACAACTGTTTGCCAAGATCCTTAATCTCTAGAAGTACATTATGAAGGATTCACCATCTTCTCTTTTAGTATTACATTAGGTAGTGATATTTATGCCATTTTTAATGTTGAAGGTGAAGTCGGTGATAAACTTGTCAGCTAGCTCATCACATGTTTGAATGCTAGTCGAAAAATGGGTGAACCATTCTAGGGCTTGTCCTATGAGACCTCTAGGAAATAGTCTCATTAGGTATCTCTATTCAAAATCTATATCGATCAGGGATGTATGGAATTCACTCACATGCTCAATGGGGTTTTATTTTCCTCTATATTTTGGTAAAAGACATGACATAATGAGGAGGAAGAGGAGGCATGTATAATGTCCTATCAAATAGGTATGGACATAGGTTTTGAGTAGAATAAGTCTTCTTATTTGACAGTGTCATAGTCTCTACCTATTTTTGTAAATCTATCATTTGAGTGGCTAGGACATCATATGGTTTAGGCATTATATCCACGACATTTGCAATTGTATTTTGGTAAGGCACAATGTTCATATTTTGTAATCATTGGTGTTTTTTTGTGTTGGAATGTTATGAGTGAAGGATTAGATTTAGTTTGAAATATATATAATGTAAGTTGAAGTTGGAATTTGAATTTGAGGAATGGGAGTGATGGGTGATCCCATAATATTGGTTTACAATTTTTGGCCAAAATAGACATTGAACTAATTTTTTCTAACTAAATCTTCACATTCGAGTACCTATAGCAACTAAAACGTGAGGAATTTGAAGATGATTAAAACTAGTGATTTGTGACATTTTTTTTGTAGATTCTAAATATATTTTTCTTCAAATTTTTTTAGAATTAGATTGCACTTATATTTCCATCTCCTTTGAAAACTAGTTTTTTTTAGTAAACACCATTTTTTAAGGAACTTTTGTATACAACATAATTTTTTTTCATGAAGGATAAAATTCTTTTTTTTTGAATTTAGATTTGTAACTACGATATCTAGCACTTTCAAATGGTTTCATATGTTTATTGAACATTTTTTCCTTAATCTATTGGCATATGCCTTCTAGTTTTGTCACTAATGGCAACCTAAGTCATTATTATAGTTCACAGATCAACATTTTTTCATACCAATAGGCATAGTAAAGAATAGAGTTTTATTGAAAATGAAAATGAAGAGCAAGGTATCCTATTAGTATGTCGATCTGTATGCTTCACCGGATTATCATTTTGAGTTATAAATCTCAGGGAAAATTTTTAAGTGTCTATTTTAACTTATTGTTAAGTTTTGTGATGTTGCATCAATTAGTGGTTAAGTTAGGAGACTAGAAGAATGATTTTCTATTAATTAGCTCATGGTGGATGACTCAGTAAATATGGCATGTCATGGATGTATAAGGAGTAATTGTTTAAATATTTCTATGTTTGAGAATTTTGATTTTGGGCCACAACATAGCTTTAGCTGACTTGGGTACGCATCAAATATTTAATGTGGATTGAGCTGACTACTTGGAAATATTTTTATCAAGTGTTGAAGTCGACATATAGCAATTGAATTCTTGCTAGCAGATATATATATAAGAGATCAATTAATTCATTTTGTAGTGCAATTTGGTGCATGTTCAAAATGTGCAAATAGAAAAAGGGTCGTTGATCGATTTGGCATAGTTTCATTTATATAGAATAAGATTTTTGTCAAGAAAATTAAGGCAGAGTAGAGTGAAGTGAAAAATTAGACAAAAAGTCTAGAATATGATCTATGAGCCTTACCATAACTGAAACTAGGCATTTGTAGATGCTACTTTCTTAGTTCAATTTTTTGTTGTAATCCAAATATATTGTAAGGCGGTGATCCTTCCTAATTTTGAACAGTGAGCTCTAGGTAGTGTGCCTAAATGCATGTGTATTCCCCTTTTTCTTCATACTTTTAATAGAGCATAAATTGTGGATTAACCTCCACTATGGTTTTTCCCCTAATAGGGTTTCCATGTAAAAATCTTGGTGTTATGGTGTTTTGATTGTTTCCTTCTTGTCCTTGCATCTTTACTTCTATTGAAATATTGTAAATTGTTTAAGATATAAATTGAAAGTTGAATATTGTTGAACATTGATTCACCCCCCCTCTCAGTGTTCCTTGAGTCCAACAATTGGTATTAGAGCAAGGTTCCTCTAAAGAAGTTTTACAAATTGAGGTGGATCTTGGAATGCAATGGACTATGGTGGTGTTAAACAATAGATTTTGGTGCCACTTGATGATCTTGATCAGTCTAAAGAAGAAGTCCTATAATTAAAAGAAAATCTTGAGGATGCTGAAACATACATTCAATCATTGAAGGATAAAATCAATGAGTCAAGAGAAAAGAGGAAGGAAATATCTGATCCACTAAAGCAAAAATAAAGTAAAAGCTTGGAAGATGTTCACCTGAATCAGAACTTAAAAGAGCGAACTAAAGAATGTTAAAATTTTGCTAGAGATAATGTTGCTCTAAAGCTTGAGATGGAATCTATGGTGATGAGGAAAACTAAGGAGATTGAAGAAAGAAGGAAGAATGAGGAGAATCTGGCCTAGTCCTTAAAAGAAATATCTAAAGAATGTAATAGAGTTAATAGTGGATTCATTCAGCTGGAGATTGAACTGCAACAATCTAGAAATAATAAACAAGAACTTGAAAGATAGATAGTTATTCTAAAGGATGAACTCATTACTACAAAATGAATACAAGGAGAAGATTAAGATTAGTTATGCTAAGCTTGATGAGCTGACTAAAGGTTAGAAGGATGCAAATCACAAGTGAGGTCTTGGATATGAAAAGGGAGAAATCTCTAGATCTGAACATAAGGATTCCAGACAAAGAAATCAAATGAACAAAGGAAGAAGGTATATGGTAAGACAAACCAATGCTCAAAAGTTTAATGGTCACTACTTTTCTTGTAACAAATTTGGTCATATAGCTTCTTAGTGTAGAAGTAAAATGAATTCAATCAATCCATCATTTCCTAGTTAGTGTTTTAGTTGCAACAAGTTTGGTCATAAAACAATTGAATACAAAAGTATGTATGTCACTGTAAGGAATGTTAAATGCTAAACTTGTGGAAGATTTGGGCATATTGATAATCAATGTAGATCAAGAGGAAATCAATGGAATGAGTGGTCTAGAGAAATAAATCTTGTGTGTTACAACTACAAAAAAATTGGTCACATTCCAAGATTCTATAGGAACAAAAAAATGGATAGAAGAGGTCTGGTATACAAAGGCATAATTTCACAGAAAGATAATAACTTGGAAAAGGGAAAATAATTGTGGAAGAGATAAGAGATCAGATGAAGAAAACAAGGGTAAGGAAGAATGAATTTGATGAAGGAAATAAACCCACACTAGAAGCAGTTTCTGGTAATTCCTTTAGAAATTGATCTTAGGCCATTGGCCTATGGGGGAATTTTTCAAGAAAATACTTTGCTCCCTATCGGTAGTTGGCATTAGAATGTAGGAAGTTGTCAATAGTTGTGCTAATAGTTTACAAATGTATCGGTGATCACTTGTGTAGAAGTTTGAGAAGTAGAAGGTCTACAAATGAATTATTCTTTTGTTGTCTGAGAAAGCAGAGTATCCAGAACACCTAGGGAAAAATATTTAATGCGATAAAAAGGTTAGATATGCAAGTTATAAAAAGTATTTGGAACTCTAATTTGTCACCTTACATTGAAAAATAACATAAGGAGAACCTTTGTAACAAAATTTTGAAGGAGTAAAGTCAATTCAATGGCTAATTCATCAGGTATTTCAGTTGCTTGTAGAATTCTTACTTAATTTGGTGTTCGATAGAAACTTGTTCGATACGAAAAGGAAAATGAAGCAAGTCAAAGGAATGGTGAATTTAGATGAATACAATAGTAAAAATATTATGGATGTGATAAATATGTTTTTGGTTGATGAATTTAAATGGCTTGAAGGTGTGAAACACAAAAGTTTGGACATTTGGAGTGAATTTCCCTATTTTAATAATGTGGAAGTCGTTAGGTTTATCCTGAACAAATTGAATGATGACATTCTAACTATGGATAAACCCTATCCCATTTTGAAAGAGGTGATTAAGAATATAATTAGATTATACAATGTTGGGGATATACCGAAAAAAGAAGTTGATTCAGAACAAGGAATTTGAAACCCTAACTGGAGTAACTAGAGATCAAAGGGCTTTGATAATTTCAATGATCAAAGATCCAATAACAAGGTACATTACACATGGAATCTCATACAAAATATTTTTTAGAAATAGGGAAGGTGCAAGTTCAATAGGTGCAATTTACATCTCTCATAAAATGATAATGGAGGATCATGATTTTGACCTATGCGAATTGCTAAAAGATCAATTGATGGAAAATGTGCAACTAACAAAGCGGGAAGATTACCCCTTCAAGTTTGGTACCTTGGTCATATGTCTTGTGATGTATTTTTTGAATTGCTTGCCATAGATTGATAATGTTGTATGGAAAGAGAATGAACCAGTTTGTAAACAAATTTATGAACATTCTAATAATTTGGAAAATTGTAAGCATGAGTATGAAAATTTCTTTAAAGAATTGCTTGGAAAATTTGGAGAAATTATCATTTCCATTCTGGTAAGAGCACTTGAAGTTGGATCCTCTTCTAATGAGATGGAGAGGAAGAAGAAAAGAGCTCAAGAGATTGCTGATTGCACTCCTCCGGCACACAAAACTGCAAAAATTGAAGGAAAAGGTAAAGATCTAGTGATTGTGGACATACCAAATGAAGAATTTGATTAGTACACTCCAAGGGAAGAACTGGAATTAGTTGAACCAGATGTAGTTATAGTAGAAGAAAGCAAAGAAGAATGTATTTTATCCAAATTAAATATATTGTATCTTGTTCAGGAGAAAGATGGGATGCAAAAAATTGCTAAAATATGGTTTGATAGACCTTCATATGAGTAGGACCTGATTGAGAGCACACTAAGAACTTATTGTGCACAATAACATTGGTTTGGAGAGTTTGAATAGTTTGTTTCCTGAAGAGATCATTGAGTGCATTAAGGAAGCGATGGTCTTTGAATTCAAGGATAGAAAAGAGGGAGAAATAATTCTACATTTGAAAGAGCATTTTAGGATATCTCTTACCAAACTAAAAATACAAATGAATTTGTTGATACAATACATAAATACAACTAATAGCATCTACAACTATTGTCTACATTGGCCTCATGAACTTGGGAAATACAAAGATAAGCTGGAGCAGATTGAATCTGAGCTAAACAAGATTGATCAAGATTATAACATGTTTCAGGATCAAGATGGCACAGTCAAGAAAAGGATTCAAGAATTACAGTCTGAGCATAGAAAATTTCTTTTCACTAGAAACAACCTTGTGGACACCTTTTGGAAAGTGAAGGATTTAACCGAATGCAAATTGGAGCAGTTGATTGAGTTTTTAAGGAAAGGAGAGAAATTAGAAGAGGAAATCACAATTCTAGAATGTCTCATCTAGATTATCAACTAGAAATTTGAGAACAACATCTTGATCTTAATCATTGGGATTTTAGTAGAAGCTTGGAGAAAATTTCTTCCGAAAATGAAAGATAAGTACAAAATAATTTTTTGACTTGAGTAGCAGGTGTATTTCTTCAAATTTTGATCAAATTTTTGAATTAGCAAAGGGGGAGATCCAAAAAAATTGTCATTGATGTCAAAGAGGGAGAGACAATAATGAAAAATGCTTTATCATTCCAAGGGGGAGTTGCGTTTTGAAATTTTGAAATTTTGAACTCTGACAATCTAATCATATTGGTTCTGACACTTACTCATTTTTCACTACGTGTTTCCATCAATGCCAAAGGGGGAGATTGTTGGAATATTGCTTATAGTGTTGTCATTGATGGAAACCTAAGTCATTATTCTGGTCTATAGATCAAAAAAAAATCATACCAGCAGGCAGAGTAAAGAACAAAGTTTTATCGAAAGTGAAAATGAAGAACAAGGTATCTGGTTAGTATGTCGATCTGTATGCTTCACCGGATTATCATTTTGAGTTGTGGATCTTGAGGAATTTTTTTTAGTATCTATTTTATCTTATTGTTAAGTTTTGTGATGTTCCATGAATCAATGGTTAAGTTAGGAGATCTAAAAGAATGATTTTTTGTTTATTAGCTCATGGTGGCCAACTTAGTGAATATGGCATGTCGTGGATGTATAAGGAGTAATTGTTTAAATATTTCTGTGTTAGAGCATTTTGATTTGGGGAAAAAACATAGATTTAGCTGACCTTGATGAGTATGCATCAAATATTTAAGGTGGATTGAGTCGACTATTGGGAAATATTTTTATTGTGTTGAAGCCGACATATAGCAATTGAATTCTTGCTAGTGGATCTATATAAGAGATCGATTAATTCATTTTGTAGTGTGATTTTGGTCATGTTCAAAATGTACAAATAGCAGAAGGGTCATTGAGTAATTTGACATAGTTTCACTTGTGCAGAAGAGGATTTTTTGTGAAATGAATTAAGGTAGAGTAGAGTGAAGTGAAAAATTAGACAGAAGGTCCAAAACTTGATCTTTGAGCCTCACTAGAACTAAAACTAGGCATTTGTAGATGCTACTTTCTTAGTTTAACCTTTTTTTGTAATCCAAATATATTGTAAGGTAGTGATCCTTCCTAATTTTGAGCAGTGACCTCTAGGTAGTGTGCCTGAATGCATGTGCATTCCCCTTTTTCTTCATACTTTTAACAGAGTATAAATTATGGATTAACCTCCACCTTGGTTTTTCCCCTAATAGGGTTTCCATGTAAAAATCTTGGTGTTATGGTGTTTTGATTGTTTCTTTCTTGTGCATGCATCTTTACTTTTTCTTAAATGTTGTAAATGGTTTAAGATCTTAATTGAAAGTTGAATATTGGTAAACACTAATTCACCCCCTTCTCTCAGTGTTCCTTGAGTCCAACATAATCAATTTTCAAATTAAAACAAATTACAATTCAGATATAGGCAGACTATGTACAACATAAAAAAAAATTATGTAGATCGAAATTCAAAATATTTTTGTTGGATCAAGGACTTCAATATCTAGTGCACTAATATTTTTCAATTTTTTGTTTGATAATCTACTATTTTTCCACATGTGTAGAATAGAGAGCTTGATTTTCGGTGAAAAACCTACATTCACAAGAAATAAAAAATAAATATAATAATTAAATTAAATTTATTTAAAATTATACTTTTTGGGATGTTTATAATAAATACTACACACTTACAAAAAATAAAATTTAAATGAATTGATTTGATCCCCCGAAAGGTAAGCCAAAAGTGGTTTTTTATCAACATTTTGATAGGTGTAAAGGAGACTCTGTTAAAGCTATGGTTTAAAACTAGTGGGGTTCTATCCAATGGGGTTTGATATAAGGTGGTTTGATCAAACCATCTTCAATTGGAATCCTTTAAGTGGAAATTTTCAAGGCTTAAATAATTATATTTTCTAAAAGTATGTGATTTCAGCAAAAAATAGGATCTCTTAGATATTGTAAACTAGTATTGTGGGATCACCCTGGTGTGAGTTGGAATGTGTAAGGTGTAAGATAGTGTTTAGAAAATATTTTAACTCTTTGGACCTTGTGTGAATTGGGTGTTAAATTGGGAGGAATCTTGAGCATTTGTTTGAGGGACACTTGTGTTAGAACCTTGGGTAGTACTAGTGTTGGTGTTGGTCCCACAAACGTGGATTCTTGTCCTCTTATTTTTTCCAAAGGGATTGAAAGACATGGTGTTCATGGCATTGGGTGTCCTAAATAGGTTTGAAAATGTAGTGTTGATGATACTAAATTGATTTGATGATTTAGTGTTCAAGGCACTAAATGGATTGGAAGTATGTTTGAAAGGTTGTAACATGGATTACATCATGGAATGTGTGCCAAATGAAGATGCATGAATTTTGGTGTAAGAGGGAGTTGGAGCCCCTTGTGGAATAGAAATTTTTAATTGTGGGATCATGGAACCACTAGAGGTAGTCATGTCTTGTCCTTGACATTTTTATTTGGTGAAAATTCTAGTTAGAGTGTATTTACATCAAATCCAAGGGTCATTTTTCTCCACTACATAAGAGTTTGGCTAAATACCTCTGAGGGTCTCAAGCTACTATGTCGTCCAAAAATTTAGCCACATTGGGGTCTTGGGAAGTACCCTCTAGTTGATCTTTTGAGAGAGGATTGTTAGGGATGTTGTAATTTTCAAAGGGATTATTTTTCTTAGGTGGGTTGTTCGAGGAAGAGCCAAAGTTCATGTTGCTTGTCTAATTAAAAAGGTCATTGTCATCATTGTCATGGAAAAATTCTATTTCCTTTCTTTTCTTTTACGATCTTGTTTCAACCATAAAAGACTTGCAAAAGGGAGGGTGTATGTGATAAGATGTGATATATGTCTAAGGTGTGTAATGATGCCAATGCGATGATGAAAAGTATTATATGAAAATGGGATGGTTATGGTATGGATAGCTAAAGTTGTGACTAGGTACCTCTTGTGAGAATATGGAAATAGTTACTAGCCAACCTAGGTAGTACAATGTATCTAAGTAAGATTTTCAATGACCTTAAGGAGTAGATGACAAATGACAGGTTTGATAAGGTGAGATTTAAACTAGACTAGTGAGTTTAAAGGTTACACCAAAATGATGAGGAATGTCATTTTTTATTTATAGCAATGGGCCTATGATATGTGTAGACACTAAAAAATGTCCTGAATGATATAATGCACTTGAATTAGGTATACTAACATCATTTCCTCTTAAAACCCATCCTTTTTTTACTTAATTGATTAAATCAGCCTAACTATTTAATTAATTGCCTCATTTGCACCTATTAAACTGATTAATTTAATCAGGTTAATTCAACCATTTTCATGATAAAATTTTGTCTCACTAAATTAAATAAGTCAAACTATTTAATTTAATTCCCCAAGTTTTCTTATTTAATTAAATAACCCTAAGTTATCTAACTAAATGCCATTTCACCTTTCCCCATTCATTAAATCATTTAAATTAATGAATATCATCTAATTCTTCTAATACCCCTAATTGTGTTACTAGCATTTTTTAATTATCAATTATTAACTAATCTAACTTCCCTCCCACTTGCAAGTAAATATTCCTTCTTTGCACATTCCTCCAAAAGGGGAATATTCCCATGGAATATTTTGTCCCCTTTTTCACAATTAAACTTTTTTCTAATTTGCAAAATATTCTTTTTCCTCACCCATGAGAATATTCCAAAGAATATTCTTTTCTCCTCAATCATTTGAAAAATTGAATATTCTCACTTAGCTTCATATGCAAGTTAACTTGTGACTTCTTCTGCAAGTTAATTTATGACCTCTTGTATAGGTCAAAAGTGTGCTTGTTTGAAAGAATGAGAACCCTTGATTAAATCTCATCTTGCATTCTCACATGTTGATGAGAATCCATGATCTATGCCTCCAATTTCCTCCATCATTGACCATTGATTAGCTTTTTCAATCTCAACCCTCTATTTCTCATTTGCTTTCCTATAGATAGATCACTATTTGGAGACAAATCGATCCATTTTTAAGAGAAAAATTATATTGAAATCACTTGCACTCACACTCATACATTGCACACATAGCATATTTTAGTTTAAATTAGTTACATCATATCTTAGCTTCCATTAATTCCTTCCATAATGCATCTATTTAGCTAATTAGATAATTGTGGTTTGAATCCTTTTAGTTTAAATCTCATTTAGATTAGCTTAGCAATTGCATATCTACATCTTTTAGCATAAAATCATGTCATATATGAGTTTGGTTTGATATATGTTTGAAGTCAATAAGTGTTGATGTATTTGAAATTTTTTCAAAGTTTGGTGAAGTGAAGGATGAAATTTTATGGAGGAGTGAATGAAGTGTTTCACCCAATGTTGACTTGAAGTGAACCTTTGTTTGATAAGACCAAGGTAGTAAAAAATATGCTAAACTTCTAAAGTTTTAAAATCCTAAAGACCTAATGTTTTAGATAGGTTGATTGTCATAAAAAGACTTGTATTTTGACCCATAAAGAACATATACATGTCGGGATGTTTCTTTAGTGCGCATTCATAAAATTTTATTAACAACTAGTTTATATTTTGGTAGAGTGCCAAAATGTGGTTTTTTATTGATTTTGAACTATGATGCCTTAGTTTGAAGTGACAACTTGTAGAACTTCTTTTGGGGATTTTGATTTTGTGTGAAATCATTTAGAGAAGTCTATGTATATAAAGAAAAGAGGGTATTTATTGCCACATAGGTGGTGGTAATATGTGCCTTCTAGCCTCAATATCCATTTGTTCCTCTTCTTCATCTAAGATGTTTGTAGTGTTTCTCCAATGAGTGGGTGTTTATTTTGTTTCGAAGCTGAAGCTTCTCAAACTACTAATGATATCAATTTATTCTTTATTAATGAGTTCAAAGTTTGGTTGAATGATAGAACCTTCAAGATCAGGTTGTTCAATGGAAGCAATCAGCCTACAAATAGTCATGTGGGGTTCAAATTGTCAAATTTCTTACTTAAGTGAATTTATTTTACCACAAACAGTTGTATTGATTATGTTTTCAAACTAAATGTTTATGTCATAAACATAATAAATTTCACAATATCCATTTTGTGAAACTCATGAGGTTAAATACATAGTCGCTTATGTTAACTTTAGAAAATATGGATTAAGATATAAGTCATGATATTTAGAAATCTATAATGATATAAATCCTTAGGACAAGCCTTAATATCAAGGCTATTTCAAAAGGTATCCATATTTACACCAAAGGGTTTGAAATTTTGAGGAAGATTGTGAATATTTGTTTGTAATTTTTTGGAACCAAGCAAAGTATTAAACTAATTCACAAGAATCCACAATCCTAGGGTGAAATGGACATACTTGTTGAGTCCCCACTCAGATTTCTCCAAACACTAAGATGATGTGAAAAGTTAGAGATTTGGTGACATTGGCTCCCCTCCATGACACACACTTGTTAGGACCACCAAATCTCAAAATCCTAAATATCCTAAGATCCTAAGGATTTTTGGTTTCAACAATGAATAGTAAAAATGTGGGGCAGCTTCAGAATGACCATTCTTGAATCAACAAGCATTAAAGAATTTTGGTAACTAAACAATTTGGTTCTTACTAAACAATTGAGAAAACCCAGATGTATACACACCCACTTTGCTAATTAAGTCTCTTACTACCATTCCCATTCCACTTAAGGCATGGTATTAGGTGCAATATGTTATACATTCCAGGATAGAAGGTAATTTATCATAATTTCCCAACCTCTATTATAGCCTGCTCGTAAACATGCTTGGAAGAACTTTCCTATGAGTTTCCCATTGGGGGGTGTATCTCATAGTAAGTCCTATCTTAAGGGTGACAAAGAATAAAATTATACTTAAGTATTTCTCTTCACCTAAGATCACACGAAGCACAAGGGGATTGGATATGTACAATAAGTGCACACAAACAACAAACTACACTTGGAGTGCTTCTCTTCACCCAAGATCACACGAAGCATAAGGGGATTGGATACACACCAAAGTGTTTCATAGAAAAACAAACACTCATTCATTTTACTAACTAAAGCTAAGATGAATTCATTTTATGCACCAAATGAAATATTAAGTTGCCTTGCTCAATTTTAAATGCAAAAGACAATGATGAAATGAGGGTTCAATTTTAGTCTCATTTGAGTGTTCATTTTAAACCCAAATGAAATTTAGTGAGGTCTTAAAGCATAAAATGAAAAGCATAAGAAACTGGGTTATAATTTCCCCAAAGAGTTAACCACTTGTTACAATCATAAGATCTTAAGATGAGAATGGTTCTTCACTTTAGCTTTGTGTTTTCCAATCCTGCAAAACCCCACTAAAAACCATAACAACATTAGAGACATGTTAGTAAACTAATGAATTGAAAAAATTAAAATGCATGCTAAAAAATGATCATTAAATTTCTTACCAAGATTGGGTGTCATTCACGATAGTGTTGCTTAGGTGAAGTTGGGTGTGGCTTTGTAGAGAAAACAATGAGCATGATAGCATCGCCATTTGGTCAAGTGTCATTATTTACAAATCTTTGATACCTCTAAAAAGCATTAGCATCAAAATTTGTTTAATCAATGTTGATGTATTGAATAGGAATCACTATTTTAGATGACAATAGCATTGTTTTATGGGGACACCCTACAAAGGTGTCACTGAAATTGTGTTGGGTGTTGCTATTTCTTGTAAAAATAAAAAAAAATGAAATTCAAGATAGAAATTGATTAAATTTGATCATTTTTTTCCTCCTTCGAGTGCCAAAATATGATTGGGGATATTAGTATGGGTCAATTACACTTGATACATGAAGAATTGAAGCATAACAAAGCCACTAATACTCAATCTAAATAGGATCAATCAAATTGAAGTTAAAAACTAAACATTCATCAAAGCAAAGCATTCTAAATTATGAAAAAATTTAAAATGTCTAATCTAACCCATTCAAAACTTATCCCATTTTGGGAGTGGTTTCATGTTGATGTGGAACGACGGCCCTTTCCCAATCCTATGATTAATGAGCTTGTATCAATTGATTCTATTGAAGAGAATTAATGAAATGATTGTGAGATGTGAATGGAAACATGATTTATGCTATAAAAAGTATGATACAAAATTTAATATGACAAGATTTTATGCTAAAAGATGTAGATATGCAATTGCTAAGCTAATCTAAATGAGATAACTCTCCACATCATCCACCTTTTCATCCCCCATTATCATAATTACTCCAAAAAGACTTAGAGTGTCCCTTTTACATAGATTTGAGTTAACTAGAGAATTCAAACACTACAAATCTCAACACAACTCTCCCAAAGGTGACACAAAATTTATGGTAAAGACAAGATCACAACACAAGATAATCATGGAGAAAACCAAAGTCACATTAACCTCAAGTGATCGAAATCCACTAGAATTCGATCCAAGGAGTTAAGTTACCCCATCACAACAACCATGATCCCCATTATGACCATAGATATAAGATATCACGAACAATCCATTTGAACTAACTAGGGAGGAAATCATGGAACATCAATCCATGGGAAGTGTAACTCCAATTTTACCATCATTTTTTGTGCAAAATTTTACAAGGCTTCACAACTCCATCCCTAGGGCTAAACAAAACATCAACACCTATCCTTGCAACTAGTCTTGCTAAGAACTTTGGTCACACTCTTCCATTTGAAAGCAACACACTTGTGGGTACCCTCAATACCAATCCTCCATCCCAAAAAAAATACTTGGACACCTACCTTTTCCGCTCCTCTCATTCTTGAAGATCCCAAATAGTCATATAAACCCCTTACCCTTCATTATTTGACAAAAAATTCAACATTTAGAGGACACCCCTCTTCATACATACCCATGAGTACCACAAATGTGCCCAACATCATGCAAGCTAGTGCGGACCAACTAGACCCAAAAGGGAAAGGAAATACCATCATACAAAATCAGCCTTTAACACCACAAGGACATATTCATCCAAACCTCTCATGGATACATCAAACATAATGGTGGTTCAAAACACATCTCTCCCATTATTATCAACCCATCTCAAAAAAATCCCTTGGTAACAAATCCCATCAACCTAGGTAATACCTTGTCTACATCCATAACACAAGGAAATCCTCAAGACATGGGACTAGGAAACCTTTTTAATCAATGGACTCAAAGTCCTAGTGTGTCATTCCCATCACACAATCTAATGGTACCATCTTCATCTTTCCTCACAATCCCTTTCACTAGGAAAAATCAAATGGGATCTCAAACTTAAACTCCCCACCTCAATCCACTATCTTATAAGGAATTTTGAACCAAGGGAACCCCCAACCTCTCATCACCAACCTGCTACCCACTCAAAACATCACCACTCAAAACCCATCACAAATGTCTCAACAACCACATGATCCTACACTACAAGTGCATGTGTTAGATTTGCAGCAAGCCCAACAAGCATATCAACAAGCCTTACAACAACAAAAAGAAAAGAAAGCAGCCATAGCAGCACAATAGCAAGAGCAACAACAACAAGTAGCCCTAGCAACACAACAAGAACAACAACAATAGCAAGTAGTCCTAGAAGCACAAGAACAACAACAACAATAGCAAGCAGCCTTAACACAATAAAAACATCAAGCACAACAAGTAGTCTTAATACAATAACAAAATGAAGCACAAAAAGAATCCTTAGCACAACAACAACATCAAACCCATCAAGTATGCTTACTAGCACAACAACAAAAATAGACCCAACAACAATTCCTAGTGGTACAAAAACAACATCAAGCTAATAAAAAAGCCTTACTAGCTTAGCAGTATTGATGTAGAGCAAGGGGATTCACAATTCAACATAAAGGGAACACATTTCATATCAATGGTTTTCAACCCATTCACCCATCCTACAAGGCAACTTTCCTTATCAAATTATTGATTCTTAGCACCAAAACTAAGAATAAGGCCAAATAACCACTTTTGGATTCCATAAACACTTTAAAAATCTTCAAATAATAGACATAATACCAATTTCCAACTCAAATATTTCAAAATCAAAGTATTCACAAAATGAACTGATCAAATCAACAATTAGGCCCTTCTAGGCCACACAACAACCAACTACACTAAACCAAGCCATTATTCCTTCTTGTTGTCTCAAAAAAGTGTAAATATTCCTAAAAAACATGGTTAGTCCATTCCCCAAATTGTATTCAAGAAATTTTTAGCAAATACCAATTAAAAACCTTCAATTTCTATTCCCAAGGTTAACTATGTTAACTTTGTCCAAACAAGACAATCACTAAAAGAACTCCAAAATTTGTAAATGTATCAATTCCCATCCTAAAATTGGGTAATATAGTTACAAAAACCTTCCCCAAAAAAAAATAGCATATGAAGAGCTTAAAATATCGAGCAAATCTCAAATAGACTTCATTATAAACTGGTTTTTCATAGATTTTTCATGAAATTCAAACCTAGGGCATCCAAAATTTCATAGCTATCCTTCTTCATTCAGTTTGATACTTTGAAATTTAAAATAAGATATAAAAACAGACCTCCATACCATATTTCAAGTGGTTCCAATGGTTAAATTAAGATATACACAATTTTGACTACATAATGCCTACCCTAAGAGGGTTTCGGACCTGCACTTACTAAAATGATCATAACTTCTGCAAATCTTCATGAAATTGAACCAAACAAAAATAAAATGAAACTATATTAATTTATCCATCTTCTCCAAATGTTTTAAATTAATATCAGTCCGTACAAGGTCATACAACACGCTGCTACAAGACTGTTATAGGGAAAATCTAGAAATTGCAGCCACAAAAATCTTCATAACTTTCATTCTACTCCATGAAAATGAATGAAATAAAAACTTAGATTCAGTAGAAATATATTAATATCAAATAATATTACTTCCTCTTGAAAATATTTAATTATACATCCATACAAATCTCTGCAACTTCAGATTTATCAGAAGAATTCAGAAAAATGGAGGTTTTCATTGATTTTTCAATAACAAAACTTCAAATATCATTCCTCCTCTCCTTCCTCAAAGACAAGGAGGATTATTTATGCCTTAAAAATCATAACCAACTCCAAAAAATTGACCAAAACCAACCTTATACCTACCACAACCATTAAACTTCTCAATTTTTCTTTCTTGCCAACTTTGCATTTTTTGCAATTTTACAAGATTTTCACATTTTGACACACTAGCCCCTATAAGACCTCAAATACATCCAATATGGTATTTTATGAACTTACACATGAATTTTACTTTAATTTATCCCTTTGTATTTTTTTACAAGAAATTTTGCAACACTTAACACAACTTTCACCTTTTTTTGCAAATATGACAAAAATTTACCAATTGACAACATTGACCACTCTACCTATGAAAACAACTATCAAATGACATAAACACATCAAAATGTTCTTGAGAGACCTTATTAAATGACCCCCTAACACTCCTTTCCCATTTTTTTACAATTAGGCCTCATGGAGGCTTGAAAACAAGCTGGTCCTCCTACACCAAGTATGCACAACAACAACAACAAATTTCCTATTATAATCCTCAACAAAACATCTTCAATACAAACATGCTAGGAACATATACATCAATACTACAATCAACTTCTTATAATTTCACACCACCATACACCTCATAAAACACCTTATCATACTAGAACTCCTCCATCATCCAACAGTATGTTCCTCCGCCAAACTCACAAGATAATCTAGCATCACAACTTAAGGAATTGTCACAAGAAATGAAGGACCTTCAAATGTTAAATATAAAAAATACCCATACACAAAACCTATGTCTTTATTCATTCAATCGAAACATCACAATGGTACCATTCCCTCTGAGCTTTGAAATCCCCAAATTTGATTAATACAAAGGGAGAGTAATTCCTATGGACCATGTCAAAGAATTTAATGTTATGTGTATGGAGGTTGTTTACAATGATTCTTACTTAAAGTGCCTCTTCCCCCAAAGTCTAATTGGTCTTGCTATGGATTGGATTTCTCATCTACCTCCTAGTATCAAAAATTTTCAAGAAATTAAAAAACAAATTCATCGATCACTTCTCCTTTAATCTTGGCATGGACGTAAGCCTAGAAGAGTTGTACACTCTCAAAAAAAAAAAAGGAGAAAATTTTGACAATTTCTTACAAAAATGGAGACAAAGAGCTAGTAAGAGCAAATGGCCTCTTCTCGATGAACAATAAGTGAGGATCATCATAGAAAATCTAGATCTAGATCTATCCTTCCACTTGAAAATGCAATGCAACACATCTTATGAAAATCTCTTCTCTAGATCCCTTAACATTGAAAGAGCTATAATCTCACAAGGGAATACCCAAGCTTACAAAGATAACCACCCATCAACTTGTTCAAATGGTAGGCCTCATGTCTGAAATAAGAACAAGAATGTAATGAATGATGGTGTGGTAGATACTAAGTTGATCCTAAGTTCTCCTAGGCCAAACAAAAACCAAGTTTCTAGCATTCAACCAACTATGCAACAAAAACACCCCCTCAAAATAATCATATCAAAAACACTGAATCATAACAAAGCTGAACCCCTAACAAAACAACTATCCTAAATGCAAGTATACATAGTTATCTAAACCCATAAAAACAATCATGAAGAAATTGGTAGATTCAAAACTATTAACTCTTCCTAACTTTGAAAACTACCAAGAGCCACAAGAGAAGCCATCTTGGTACAATGAGAAGACCTTTGTGATTTTCACAAGATCAAAGGACATAAAATGGAAAACTGCAAGAGGCTCAAAAGCATTATCCAAGACCTTATAGAGAAAGATACCATATCTATTGAGGTACCACCTGGGAATTAGGACCTTAAGATATACAAGAACCCTATTACAAATCATAGCAAAGGGAACAATAATAGAAAAACTAAGTATTTCATCACCTTGAAGCTAAGTTCTATAAAATCCCCCAAATACCCAAGAATGATGAAGGTCCTACACAATCTACCTCATTTGTTGACCCATCATCCCTTACATATACCTCAACAATGAAAACTCCCATTGTGAAGAACATTCTTGACATCAAAGCAATGATCCAAGATGATAGTTGTGGGAACTATAAACTAATGAAGGATACCTTTGTATTAGGAGAGCTACCTCTTTCTCCTCAATCCCATGGGAAACACACAACTAGCAATAAAAATCCCAAGAAAATCAAGATGGAAGCTACCACCTTCACCAAGTGGGGAGATTTCAACCAAGAAGATGTTAGTGAGGAAGATGTCTCTAAAATCCTCTATCAAGATGAATTACTTGTTCCTATTATTCCCATTGAAGAAAACAATAAAGGCTTGTAGCTAATGAAGGGATGGGGCTATACCAAGAATGAGAAATTGGGAAAAAAATGTCAATAGTTTGCTACAACCTATCATTCTTGAGAAACTCCTAAAGAATCTTGGCCTAAGTTGTACTACTAGCAAATTCACCCTTATTGACAAAGGTGTTGGAAAAACAAGGACAAACAACTAAGAGGGGGGGTGAATCAGTTGTCACAAAATAATTAAACTTTTCAAACTTTACTTAACTTAACCTTAGATCTGATGAAAGAACAATAAACCATAAACAATTAACACATCAAAAACATAAAGACCACCAATTTTTTTTACATGGAAATCCTATTAGGGGAAAAACCACAGTGGATATTAGTCCAAAATATTATACCTTGTTAAAAGTATAATGAGAATAATAATGGGAATGCACATGCATTCAAGCACACTGCCTAGAGTTCACTGCTCAAATACAAGAGGGCTCACTATCCAACAATACACAGTAATTTGGATTAGATCCATAGGGTGTGAACTAAGAAAATAGCTTCTACACAAGCCTGATTACAATTCCAATTAAGCACAAAAAACCTTCTTCACACTTCGCTCAACCTTGTTCTCACTCTACTTTGCAATCGAATGAATAGATCAATATTTGCACACTTTCTCTTTCTCTGGATCTTCTTCTTTTCACACACACTAACACCACTCAAAACAACTACTCTTATATATCCACAA
Source organism: Sequoia sempervirens (assembly GCA_007258455.2). Lineage (NCBI taxonomy): Eukaryota > Viridiplantae > Streptophyta > Pinopsida > Cupressales > Cupressaceae > Sequoia > Sequoia sempervirens. The sequence continues at coordinate 934,688 of VDFB02055997.1, forward strand.
CATGAAATACATCAACAACTTAGTTGGCCAGAAATATAAAACATATTTACAATGTTGGCCCAAGTTTACAAATAAATTTTAATCTAAATCATACACCATTGACTAATGTTATGATGTGACTCAAAAACTATCTTCAAGTGTGCCAAACATTCAAATTTTAATCTCCAAGGATCTGTAACACATAACAACCATCCTGTTGGAAAAGAACATGAAAACCTGAACATACACTAGAAAAATCTTCAACCACTAGAACTCTGATCAACATAGACGTACAAAAAATATAGAGAATGATATAGAATCATCCACAAACAACAATAACTAACAAAGAAGCATCCACAGAAATAGAAATTATCATAATCACATAAATTTCAATTAGGAACACTAACAAAGACCATAAAAACATTATTAGAATACAACTGTTCATAGCATAATCAAATCTTCACATGGACCTCTGAAACTTCTGGTAGATGAACTAGAAACTCAGCAATAAACCCTTTAGTCCACAAAAAATTATCTTCAATATACATAACAAAACACCTTTATGACCTTCACTATTCCATTCGCAACCTACAACTCTTCCTTTAAAAATTTTCTCAATATCCTCGACATATATAGCCTTCATTACAACAATGCTAATAGTTTTGAAATCAATGACAACCACATATCAACAACACAACCAAAAAATCCAATAATCTCCCCCTTTGGCATTGATGGCAACAAATGATGTGAAAAATACTATCAACACCTACACTTACTCCCCTTTTGGTTTTGACTCTTTTCTGAAATTTCTTTTCTCCCCCTAAAAGGATTTTTCACATTTTTCTTCTCCCCCTTTGACATCAATGGAAAAGGTAAGCATTACCTTCCCACATACAAGCTCTAAACCACATATCTTCACATCTAACTACTACCTCTGAGTAGTAGGCACATAAACATCAATCTTGATCAGAAAATATCTATGAAGCACATGGATTGATGCAATTAAATGCATCTTTATTTTATATCAGGAGGGGTAATCACCACTAGCATCCCTCTGAGATACTCAAAATTATTCTTTGGCAACAGCTTAGTGAAAATGTCTGCAACCTATTCTTTGGTAGGCACATACTCCAGTCTAACATTTTATCATTCAATTTCTCCCTTAAGAAGTGAAACTTGATTGATTTATGCTTAGTCTTAGAGTGTAGCACTAGATTCTTCAAAAAAATTATTGCACTTGAATCGTCACAGTATATGGAAATAGTTTCTTCATATACTACTCTGATATCTTTCAATATCTGTTTCATCCACATCACTTGAGTACAGTTTTTTGAAACAGCAATATACTCTTCTTTAGTAGTAGATAGGTAAATGAAATTTTGCTTTTTACTCAACCAAGACACTAACATCTTCCCTAGGAAGAATGCACCACCACTAGTACTCTTCCTATCATCAACATCTCCTGCCCAATCCACATTAGTATATGCACTCAAAGTAATATCATGATCCTTAGGATGCCAAAGTCCAAAATCAACTATTCCTTTCAGATAACTGAAGATTCCCTTTACAACAATCACATGAGACTCTTTTGGATCAGCCTAAAATCTAACAACCATACATACAACATTCATAATGTCTAGTTTGGTATGAGTTAAATAGAGCAATCCACCAATCATTTACCTGTATCTAGTTTTATTTTCCTTAGGAGAATCATCATTTTGTGTTAACTTACATCCAGTCACCACGAGAGTACCAACAAGGTTTGAGTATTCCATGCCAAACTTCTTCAGTAGTTATTTCACATATTTGGACTGAGATATGAAAATTCCCTTGTCTAACTAAGTAACTTGTAATCCAAGAAAGAACTTCATCTCTCCAATCATACTCATCTCAAATTCACTCTTCATTTCTTTATCAAATGTCATACATAGATTATCATCTCCTCCAAAAATAATGTCATCAACAAAGACCTCAATAATCAACTCTTTGTCATGATCTAACTTGAAATACAAGTTCTTGTCAGTAGTATATTTATTGATTCCAAGCTTTAGTAAATATTTATCCAATCTAGCATACCGGGCTCTGGGGGCTTGCTTGAGTCCATATAGAGCTTTCTTTAATTGGAAAACCATGTCCTCCTTGTCATTCAATTCAAATCCATCTAGTTGTTCAATATATACTTCTTCTTCTAGCTCACCATTCAAAAAAGATGACTTTACATCCATTTTATGGACTTTATAGTTCTTAGATGTAACATAAGAAAGAAATAATCTAACATCTTCAATTTTGGCAACATGGGAAAAAGTTTCTTCAAAATCAATACCTTCCATTTGTGAATACCATTTATGTACTAGACTTGCTTTATTCTAGACCACTTCACCTTATTCATTCAGCTTATTCTGAAATACCCATTTAGTACCAATAACATTTTTGTCTTTAGGTCTGGGAACAAGTATCCACATATTATTATTTTCAATCTGCATCATTTCTTCTTTCATAGCTTCCATCTAGTGTTCATCATTGCAAGCTTCATTGACATCTTTAGGCTCAATCTTGGATATTAGGCAATATTCTTCTACAATTTTTCTCCTAGTTTGCACACCTTTATTATTTTCTCCTATAATTTTATTTTTAGAATGATTTAGCTTCACATACCTTGGAACTTTGGGACTCTCTCGAGATTTTGGTTCTTTTGTTCTTTCTTTTGCACTTCCACTTGTCTCTCTTTCCTAACTTACTTGATTTACCGAAACAAATTGAATTTATTTTATTGCAACATATGGCACAATTTGAAGTTGATTATGTGTCTGAGCATTCTTCCCTTTGTTTGTGCTATCTTCGTGGTCATCTAAATCATATCCACAATATATAGATGATCTAGAAGAGTCCTCATCAACTTTGACATTTTCACTCTCAACCATTTTTCTCAGTCTTTTGTTATAGCACCGATAGGCATTGCTTTTAGTAGAGTAACCTAGAAATATTCCTTCATTGTTTCTTGCATCAAACTTCATATATCCTCATCTCTCTTGATATAACACTTGCTACCAAAGATCTTGAAATATTTAATAGTAGGCTTATAACCAAACCATAGTTCAAAAGGAGTCTTACTCGAATTACCATTGAAATTTACCCGGTTCAAAGTGTACATAGCAGTGCTTACACCTTCACTTTAATAGATGTGAGGCACATTTCCTTCTATCATCATTGTTCTAGCAACATCTAGGTGAAAAATAATACATTATGTCCTTTTACCTGAACCAATTACTTTTTTAGATCTTCCAAGTATCCTGCATCTTCCATCTTTGAACTAAAGATCATAGCCCTTGTCCACCATTTTTCCAACACTCAACAAGTTGTGCTTCAAGCCTTCAACATAAAGAACATCATATGTGTTATGCTTACCACCAAGACAAATAGATCATTTGCCACAAACCACACTAGCATTGTTATCTCCAAATCTTACAACCCCATTGTCATACTTCTCTAGACTTACAAATTTTCTTTTTTCACCAATCATATGATGTGAGCATCTACCATCAATAACCCACTCATCCTTTTCTTCAATTTGGGCTGCAAGAGCTTTCTCAACTTTAGCAGATTCAGTAGCCACCAAACCATTTTCCTTGATACCAAGGAACACCCATTCATCTTCATTTCCATTATCTTTATCAGACTCACCATCGGTCACTCCTTCATCCTAGTAACATTTCTTTTGGAATCTAGATTTGTTAGGCTTAGATATAGGAACTCTTTCAAGACACCTTGATGAAAAAGGACCTATTTTACTACAAGAAAAACATTTAATAGGAAACACTCCTTTATACTTACCTTGTCCTTTTCCTTCTTTCTTCACAATCAATGCTTCCAATTCTTCTATCTCTCTTTCTTCATCTTCAAGTTGTTTCAATTCTTCATCATACTTGGATAACTTTCTAGAACACTCTCCTGGATCATACTTTTCTTGTTTCTTCTAGATATAGTAGCCTTGGATGTAGATTCAGTCTTGGGAACAGATTCATCAAATTCACTCAACTAAAAGGCAGCAAGTTTTCCAATCAGTGTATCTCTTGTCATATTCATCAATGATCTAGTTTCTTCAGTAGCATGAGACTTTTCTTTGTAAGAGGGAGGAAATGATTTGAGCACTTTAGCTACAATTTCTTCCTCTTCTAGGGTACCACTGACACATCTAATAGCCATCACTATTTCATTTCTCTTTGCATAAAAGAAGAGATATTTTCATCTTCACCCATCTTCAAATTTTCATACTTTCCTTTCAAACTTTGTAGCTTAGCCATCTTCACATGTAGATAGATCCTTCATACAAAGTTTCCAGCTTCATCTAAATCTCATGATTTGTCTTCAAACCTATCACATTTGTCATCTTTGAATCTGTTAGAGTGCTCAACAAAGGTTCCATAGTCCTGCCATTATTCTCAGCCTCTTTAATCTCATCAGCAATGGAAGGAATATTATGAGGAATAACATAAGGATTCTTTGTAATCTTCCATAAGGGTTCTCTAATACACCTCAAATGCCATTCCATCCTAGCTTTCCACAATGAGTAGTTGTTCCATTGAATCTAGGACTATCCTTCTTGTATGATGCCATCTTGGATCACCTCAAGCTTTTAAACTTCTTTAGAGGAACCTACTCTAATACCAATTGTTGGAAAAATAAGGAAAAACAACTGAGAGGGGGGGTGAATCATTTGTCATAGAATATTTAAAAAATTTAAAATTTACTTAAATTAACCTCAGATCTAATGAAAGAACAATAAACCATAAACAATTAACACATTAGAAACACAAAGAACACCAATTTTTTTTACATGGAAACCTTGTTAGGGGAAAAACCACGGTGGATGTTAGTCCACAATATTATACCCTATTAAAAGTATAATGAGAATAATAATGGGAATGCAGATGCATTTAGGAACACTACCTAGAGCTCACTGCTCAAATACAAGAGGGCTCATTGCCCAACAATACATAGTAATTTGGATTAGATCCATAGGGTGTGAACTAAGAAAATCGCTTCTACACAAGCTTGATTATAGTTCCAGTTAAGCACAAAAAACCTTCTTCACACTTCACTCAACCTTCTTCTCACCCTGCTCTATAATGGAATGAATAGATCAAAGTTCATGTGGGTATGTGCAGGATCATGATGGGCTAAAAAGTGGCAATGGGGAAAAAATTATGTTTTTCATCAACCCAAAAATGTGAAAATGCCAAGTTGACTTTTTTGTGGCTTGGGTATCAGTACACACCTCCAAAGCAATGCCCAAACTAAGATCTCCATATTGGCTATCCAATCCAAATCAGATATTCAATTTGAAGCAAACATATATATAGAAAATTTGGGCTTGTTAAAATCATTTCACATTCACAAACAGGTCATGGGTGCACAGTGAGGAGGTTCTCCGCATATCAGATATTTGATTTATCTAATATCCATTTTGAAAAGGTTATATTTTAGATTTTTCTTTTCTTTGATTGAATTTTGAATTAGATTTGTATAATTTCAATTAGTTTCTTATGAATTTTTTTTCAAAATAGGGTTTTTGATTGAATTTTTATGAAAATTTTGAGTTTAGAATGGATTTTGATTAAAAATGATTTTTTTAATGGATTTTGATTAAAAATGAATGTTTTTATGGATTTTGATTTAAAAATAGTGTTGTTTATGTATTTGTATTAAAAATTAGAGAATTTTATAGATTTTTGTTAAAAAGTAGGGGTTTTTTGGTTTTTTTAAAAAAACTGGGGTATTTTTAGAATATTTTCATTTATATTGTCTAATTTCAATTAGATTAATTAATTTTTAACTTTAATCAGGAATTATGGTTGTTGAGAATGAAAATGCACAAATTCCAAATTATCCACTAGTTGAGAATGAAAATGCACAAATACCAAATGCTCCACCACCTTTGCAACCATCAATTGAAGAATTAATTGGTGAAAAATTGCAACAATTAAAGGGCATTTCTAAAGTTTATAAGAGAATCCCTCGATTATTCGAGATGTCAAACACATTGAAGGATATAATTAAAAATATAGAAACCCTCTCCACCCAAAATAATTCCTTTCATTCATGGCAAGAAGACATGAGGGAATATTATGCAGGTGGATTGTCTTATGATGATGTGAAAGATCTCGAAATAACCAAAGCCCAAATAGCCTCTTTATTTGTTGACGCCCGCACTGGTTTTCCAATTAATGTTAATAAACCAAAACTTTCTATAAAATGGTGCACGCATAGGGACATTGTAGATAACTTTTGGGATTGTTGGTGTATGGTTTTTGATAAACCACTGAACAAAAATTGTGATATACCATTTTACTTTATTAAAATATTATATGTTGAGTTTGTGTTAGGGTATCATGTCAATTACTTTGACATTAAATCCTTCCAGGGTGTTGGTGGAGGTATGCCCCAGGATAGACCAAGGGCAGTTAAAGTAGTCTCATGCCCATATATTCCCCATACTCCCCTTCCTCCATGACCTCCAATAGATCATCCAGATATTATGCAGGATGCGGCCACACAAACTATCTAGGCTATTCACTCTTTGAGTTACCTTTTGGTTTCACATGCTTCTACATTAGGTCAGCCACATTCTGGTGATGTTGGTGATGGTTCGAGTGCTGTTGCATCATCCTCATCAGGTCCACATATTTGTGTGCCACATAATTTCTCCATGTGCCGCCAGATATGCTTGGGTCCTCTTGTATAGCTCGTTGAGCATCCCTTGGACACTTCTGATTATGACCTCCATAATGTGGACATTATAGATCAAACTCAAGGGAGTGGAGCGTACCCTATAGAGTCCTCTCCTACTAGAGAGGGGGACATTGGAATAGTGACACAGGTAAGATTTAAGTTGTAAATTCATAACTTGCATTTGTTTTTAAATGAATATTAATAAGAGATAGTATAATGTACTAATATTTATTTAGATGGTCTATTTAATAGTTGATGTCTGAGGAGGAGCTCGTACAGGTGAGTGATAGCACCCTTAGGGCCATTTCATTTGGCCTTGAAATCCACATAGTATATATTTTCGCACTCACTTGTTTACAATTTTTTATTATATACTTACTTGTCGTTTGAATTGTTATAAATGAAATTATATAATTTAACTTATATGTTTATCTTATTTTTCTCTTGTAGGAAATACCTAGTGTGAGCAAGGTCCAACCTTGTCTAGATTATGGAAGTGCAATGTTAGATAAGGGGAAGGTAATTGAGCTAAAATTCGATTGAATTAAGAATTTTAATATCTTATATTGATTATATATACATTGACATAGATTGATAGTTTCATATCTACTTGTCATTTTTATGTACAGGCAGTTATGAGCTATACATCATTGTTGATGAATGCGAGTAAGGTGAAGCCTTGTCCAAATTATGGAAGTGCAATGTTAGATAAGGGGAAGGTAATTGAACTCAAATTCAATTGAATTAATATTTTTAAGATCTTATATTGATTATACATACATCCATATAGATTGGTAGTTTCTTATGTACTTGTCATTTTTATGTATAAGCAGTTATGAGCTATACATCATTGTTGAAAAGTGCCACAATGCTTGAAGGAGTACATATTGGAACACTTGAAGGAGTAGGTGTTGAAAAATATAAAGGAGATAAAGAAAAAGATCACCCTAAAGAGGTATGTGTTTATTTTATTTTGTGTTTGGTATTTATATGTTCCTATTACCAACAATTGTATGCTAACTTGGATCAATTTTATGTTTTTGTTCACATATATAGATTGACATTACAAAAGTTGGTTTGGTCAGTTCTTTGAGAGGGGCATGTTCTAGGACTCTTGACCCTTTCAAGAGATAAATATTTCAGGTAATCAAGATTACAATTTTAGAGTTCAATTATAGTTCAATGTATATTGATTTTGATGTTAATTATTCGATTTTAAATCATATAGTATAACTAATCTCAATTGTGGTTTGAATTTTTCTTGTGCAGCTACCTTCAGAGCCAACGAGTGCTACAAAGAGGCTCCATTTTGATGATCCACCAATAGTTTAGGATGAGATAGACGTTTTGGCATGTAAATTTTGAATAGAAATCGAGATGGCATATGCCACATTTTGTAAAACTTTGTTTGATTTGGCGTTGATGCAATTTTTGTATATGGAGATACACTCAAGATTATTGGATAATTTGATATATAGAAGTTGACAATCAAAATTTAATTTCTTCCTCATGTGCATGATTAAACTCTTTGAAAATTTAATCAAGTGAGCAATGGTTAAATATAAATGTACAAGAGCATAAAAAAGAATGGTTGTATTATGTAGTTTATATTCATATCATCGATTACATTGCATTGCACATCTTTCAAACTCAAAGCATTATTTCACTTTGCATAACTAACAACTACATGCTGATAGATGAAAAAAATTCAATTACAATATAGTTTTTACAAAGTTAACCTGTGTTGTTATGCAATTAATTCACATTACATGACTAATAAGTAGGAGCAACTATCAATTGCATTTGCTTTGCATGGAATTTTATGAGACCACATTTCTTTGAGGCATTTTTTCAAACAATTCACTACCTTGTCTATGCCACCAGATTTTTCATACATGTGTACCAAATATTTTTATCAAATAGTTCGTTGGCTTGTTGTTATGGCTAAAATCCTAAAACAAGTGCTTTCAAACAAGCTATGGATTGATGTAGAGTGGGGGTGAAAACATATGTGAAAACTACCCTTGACTCCTTTGGACCAAATTTGAGAACCAATAACATACCCCTGTCCTAGGCTAGTGAATTAGCCCTCTTTCACAAACTAAGTGCACTTTAAACACTTGATCTTCATAAGAACACCCAAAAAAATCTTGAGTTGTGTCATAAAACAAAAATTATAACATTATTCTACACTTGTAGGTCCTTCAAACACCTCTATTATGACCCCAATATGCTCAAAATTAAAGAGATTCCTCCACTCTCATTGATTTTAACAAACCCTAGGATAAAAAAATCATTTTCAATAATTTAAGCAATGATTTGCTTAGGACAGTAACTCCAAGACTCAAAAATCATTTCCCCTTTCTTAAATGGACTTGCACACATTCAAATTGCATTGTAAACATCCTCTCCATCGAGCCACATGAAAGATATAGTAGGTGGAGGGCTTCAATAATTCACAATTGACTAAAAAATGCAAAATATGGGTTCACTACTCACCTTGAGAAAAATGGGCACAAAACTCACAAAAAATGAAAAGAAAGCATTCAAACTAAATTTAAAGGGGTCTTAATCTTGCTGCCCCCAAAATGATGTTATTGATTCTTCACAAAATTACATTCATCAATCCCCAAAATGACTTCCTCAACCTTTTTTAAGACTCTCCACCACACAAAACAACCGACCAACACCCAATAATTGACTTACAAACTAAGTTACCTATTTGGGTTCGGGGGTTTAGTTTTCTAGTTCAGCTAAAAAAATTTCGGTGTGGTTCAGTTTGTTTTGGGTTCGTTAGTAAAAAATATATATATGCAGCATAGAAGCATGAAATAGGATTAGAATATCACATAACATCATATAAACAACAAAACCACCATAAAATTGAATGTCATTTAAAACATGCATGATAAATATTCATCGTTGAAACTTGAATTGTGGTTGCTTGATACATAGAGTCTATTGATGCCAAGGTTCAATTTGTATGATTTTGAAAAAAGAAGCTATTTGAGTAGAGTTATCAACATTCTTTAGAAATAATAAGAATTTATTTAGTACACTAGCCATTTTGATGTCTTCTTGCAATCTCAAATGTTAAATCTATGAAGAAGTTAACTCTACTGCCCACTAGTTTCCATTAAAAAGAAAGCAACAAGCTATGGTCCCATGGCTTTTTTTCACACGAAAATCAGCGTTGGAGTTCAGTTGGAGGGTGAAAAACTACTTGTAACTACATAAATAAATATTTTTCTACAACTCGTATGGCCTAACCGACTATTCCATCACATCTGTATGGTTATGTTTAGGTTAGGTATGGTCCCCTTTCACACCCAAATCAACCAAAGTAGTTCAAGTATGTTCAATAAGCGAAATCCCTTAAGAGTCCAAAGTGCACAAGGGCAACAATATTTGACAAACTGTTTCTCAGAAACTGTGATGCCTACAAACTTTTTGTTTGAGGCTATGGATCTTTTGGGCTCCTCTACAATAACCTCTCTTGTTTTTTTCTATCTCAGAGGTGTTTTCCCGTGGTGGAAAGTTTTTAGCTAAGGGAAAAGTTGTTAGATGCAAGCAAGGTAAAGTTGCAAAGTGGTGCAAGTTTCATTCAGCAACTTGTATGACCAAATAGGTTCTTCCAACACATCCATATGGGTACTTTTACGCTAGGGATGGTCCTCTTTTGTGACCAAATATGTTGAATCACTCTGAGCTACATTGGACCAGTGATTTCTCTTAAAAGTCCAAAGTGATAAAAGGAATAAATATTTGAAGGTCTATTTCTCAAAAACCATGATGTTTATAGACTCTTTGTTTGAGGCTATGGGATCATGTTTGGCCCATATACAATAACCTCTCTCATTTTTTGCTATCTTAGAGGCATTTTCCCATGGTGGCAAGTTTTCAAATGAGGGAAAAGTTGTCATATGCAAGCAGTGTAAAGTTGCAAAGTGGTGCAACTTTCATTCAACAACTCATATGACCAAATGGACTATTCCAACATGTCCAGATGGGTACATTTATGTTAGGGATGGTACTTTTTATGACCAAATACGCTAAATCACTCTGAGCTACATTGGACCGAGTGAAATTAGGTGAAAATTGATGTAGACACAAGGGCACAATCACAAAATATTTGCAACCTACCTATTTGAGGAATCTAACAAGATTATTTTGACCTCTTTGGACAGTCCAAAACTCCCTTAAAACTTGACAAGCAACTAAATACACATTTCCCTCTTTAACCCCCTTAAACCCTTATAATAGTGAGAAACTAGTTTTTGTCTAATTACTCCACAATTTTCCAAAACACTAGACCAAAACATGACTGATTCAAACACCCATATCCAAGTTACACAACATATATGAGAAACAACATAGATTCCTTTGGACCAACATTGACTTCCTAAACATTCACCCTTGAAAAGGCTACTCAATTAGCCCAAAAATGCAAAGCAACATACCTTCAAACACCACACAGACCCTTGAAACCTTGGGGCAGAAAATAAATTTCCAAGAAAGCAAAGATTCTACAATTGGATTCCATTTGTACAAACCTATAACCATCAAATCAGAAAACCCTATTCTTGAGGGTTTATTGGATGTAGCACTTCCACAACCTTTCAAACTCTTTCACCACCTTTGAAACCTTTATTTAGGCCCCAATATGCTTATAAAACAAAGAAACTTTTGGTATCTTAGAGATTTTTGTAAACCCTAGGGTAAAAACTCTATTTTCAAGTGCAAAAAGCCACCATTTTTAGACCTTTAACTCTTTATTTTATTTCAAAACCTAGTTTTCCATGCCTTCCACTCTTGAAATATAATTTCCTAAGCCCTACCAACTCATCCCACCAAGTCAAATTGGCACACAATAGGTGGGATGAGATTCAATCCATTAAAATTGCAAAACTTGTATTCCCCTATTTAGGAACCCATCTAGAGAAAGTCGGAGTTTTAAGGCACAAAATGAATAAAGAAACCCTATATTAAGAAGTCAGAATAAATTCAAGACATGTACTAATGTTTCTACATAAATTTTTGATACAAAAATGCTTGAATGGCCTGTGCATAGGCAGAAAACACAAGAAAAACAATAAAATATGAACTGAGCAATTGAAACTTTATTGATTCAAAGAAAAAAAACTCCTTCAACCAAACTTGTCTTGAGCCCTTGAAGGCGTTATGTTGGTGTAATTAATTAATTAATTATTACACTAGCATAAGTTAACTTAGGTCTTGCATTTAATCATTAAGTCCTAGTTTGCATTATTAGATAAATCATTTAATAAATGGGATAATATTCCCTTCCTTATTTGTAGGAGATAAGATTCCCTCTAGAAGATGAGTTGTCCTTCTAGAACCTATCTCCTCATTTAATGTTCTTCACCATTAGGGTTCACATGTTGTCACATGTTGTTTGATCTTGACACATGGCAACATCTCATGCATATTAGGGTTTGCCTCTTGCCTATTTAATCAGGCATCTTGCACATTTGTAATATATCAATCATATCAATATATCAAGATATCAATCAGATATCATATCAATATAGAATCTTTAATCAAGCATTCCATTGTTGCAAAACTTCTTTTGTGGTTGATTATCTTTCATGGCTAAAGTCCTACATTGAAGATTCTGGAACTTCAGGGGCTGTGCAATTCATCATCTCAACATATTTGGGAGTTCTCCATCCTTCCCATCTTATCTCACATTTCTGCATTTTCATCTCCTTTCTTGGAGAGGGGTTTTGTTCCCATTGGATTTTCCCCTTTTCTCCAGTTGTGGGAGATTTTTCTACATCTTCATGTACATGGGTACCTAACATGGCCTCATAGCTGGGACCCATCATCATTGATCATCTTTGCATAATCATTGCATTTTCCTCCCTAAGTTGCACTTATGGGGGGGTGTTGGTGTAATTAATTAATTAATTATTACACTAGCATAAGTTAACTTAGGTCTTGCATTTAATCATTAAGTCCTAGGTTGCATTCTTAGATAAATCATTTAATAAATGGGATAATATTCCCTTCCTTATTTGTAGGAGATAAGATTCCCTCTAGAAGATGAGTTGTCCTTCTAGAACCTATCTCCTCATTTAATGTTATTCACCATTAGGGTTCACATGTTGTCACATGTTGTTTGATCTTGACACATGGAAACATCTCATGCATATTAGGGTTTGCCTCTTGCCTATTTAATCAGGCATCTTGTACATTTGTAATATATCAATCATATCAATATATCAAGATATCAATCAGATATCATATCAATATAGAATCTTTAATCAAGCATTCCATTTTTGCAACACTTCTTTTGTGGTTGATTATCTTTCATGGCTAAATTCCTACATTGAAGATTCTGGAGCTTCAGGGGCTGTGCAATTCATCATCTCAACATATTTGGGAGTTCTCCATCCTTCCCATCTTATCTCACATTTCTGCATTTTCATCTCCTTTTTTGGAGAGGGGTTTTGTTCCCTTTGGGTTTTCCCCTTTTCTCCAGTTGTGGGATATTTTTCTACATCTTCATGTACATGGGTACCTAACATGGCCTCGTAGTTGGGACCCATCATCATTGATCATCTTTGCATAATCATTGCATTTTCCTCCCTAAGTTGCACTTATGGGGGGGTGTTGGTGTAATTAATTAATTAATTATTACACTAGCATAAGTTAACTTAGGTCTTGCATTTAATCATTAAGTCCTAGGTTGCATTATTAGATAAATCATTTAATAAATGGGATAATATTCCCTTCCTTATTTGTAGGAGATAAGATTCCCTCTAGAAGATGAGTTTTCCTTCTAGAACCTATCTCCTCATTTAATGTTCTTCACCATTAGGGTTCACATGTTGTCACATGTTGTTTGATCTTGACACATGGCAACATCTCATGCATATTAGGGTTTGCCTCTTGCCTATTTAATTAGGCATCTTGTACATTTGTAATATATCAATAATATCAATATATCAAGATATCAATCAGATATCATATCAATATAGAGTCTTTAATCAAGCATTCCATTGTTGCAACACTTCTTTTGTGGTTGATTATCTTTCATGGCTAAAGTCCTACATTGAAGATTCCAGAGCTTTAGGGTTTGTGCAATTCATCATCTCAACATTAAGTACATTTCTATGCCTTGGAATCCAACTCCCAATTCCTTTAACCACCAATCTTAACTGACTTTTGAAACCTTAATGACCGTTGAAGGCCAAAATACAAACATTTTTCACGTTAATATGACTCATAATGAAATATTGCACTTTTCCACTTCTAACTTTACTGAGACGTCACTTAATTGCTTAAAATAGCATCATTACATGTTCAAAACACTATTCTTGCTTGTCCCTAAACAAATTTACTATTTTTTCCTTCAAAGGCTACAAAGTAACAACTAGGACAAGTTGGGATCTGCATTTTTTTTACCCTAAAACCTAAAAAATCCTCCTAATACATGACCATTGATCCTATTAGATCTCATTAAAGACAAAAAACTCAAAATATTAACACTTTACTCATTGAAATGATCCACAATAATATTGTGGTGTAGGTGCTTCTACACCAAAAATGGTGGTTACAACTTGCTAATGTCAATGAAACGTGGAGGCAGCAATATTTAAGGTTGGATCAAGCTTGTACAGGTCCTAATAGACATGTTTGATGAATTTATAGGGTGTGGAAAGGTTGGAAACATTTTTTTCCTTAAAAACCTGATGAAAGTTGCTAAAAATGAAGTTGCACCCAAGTTGGATTTGAGTAGAAAAAGTGGCAAGCCACTATAATTTATTATATATAAATAACAGTAACTATTACAAAACTTGGTTCAAATGAGCATATCGACAAGAAAGAACTAGGAAGAAAGCCTCCAGTTGTAGCTCGATTTAGTACAAAAGGTTATTACAAAATTATCCCAATAACAGTAACAAAGCATACACCTGTATGACTAATTCAACCTATGAGTTTCCAAAATACAGACCCCTTTACATTTTAAACATACCCTTTATACAATGCAAAAATTTGACCCATATTTCAAGAAACATCACTGGGTATAGATTATGCCCATACACAATTATGACCTTTTTATATTGTTTCCAATTTGAGAATTCAATTTTACAAAATTTTCCTATTGGAGGCATTCAGGGCACAGTCTTCCACAATAGTAGTATCTTCAGGTTCTTGACTAAGAAGCACCTATACAAACCATCAAGGTAGCTTAGAATAACCAATAAATATTATTCTAAATGACACAAAATATGATGAGATGGTAATGCAAACTATAAAAGACGCTTAGAATAATCAATCTATATTGTTGTAATTTGGCACATACCTCTCCAAAAGGATCAGAGTTGGCTATTGTCCTAGCAGGTCTATGATCAATCATGCTAGGAATATTACAAAAGTGGGAAAATGAGAAATCTATATTGTCACAATAGAAAAGATTCTTAGACTAACAAATCTATATTAATCTAAACAACTTGAATGATGATGAGTTGGTGATGCAAACTATAAAAGATGCTTAGAATAACTAATCTATATTATTCTAAATGACACAAAATATGATGAGATGGTAATGTAAAATATAAGACACTTAAAATAACCAATATATATTGTTGTAATCTATCACATACCTCTCTAAAAGGATCATAGCTAGCTATGGTTGTAGCAGGTCCATGATCAATCATGCCAGGAATATCACAAAAGTGGGAAAATGAGAAATGTATATTCTCACAATAGAAAATATGCTTAGACTAACAAATCTATATTAATCTAAACAATTGAAATGATGATGTGTTGGTGATGCAAACTACAAAAGATGCTTAGATAGCCAATCTATATTGTTCTAATCTGTCACATACCTCTCCGAAAGGATCAAAGTTAGTTATTGTTGTAGCAAGTCCATGATCAAACTTGCCAAAAATATCACAAAAGTGCATACAAAATATCACTATTAAAGATACCTACATTGCAATAGTATATAAAATATCAGTATTAAATAAAGAACACTAATGAACTTAATCATAATGAACATAAGCATTGTACCTTCCATTCTTGAAAATGCTATTCAAGTGTGCCTGAAGGGTCATCTCTTTGCTTAAGAGTATCCAATATTGCTTCATGATCAACATTACTAAGTCTCCATAGTTTTTTTTGTCTTTGGTCTAGCATGATTCTTCAAAAACTTAACATTTGTTACTATAACAAGGTGCAAATACATGAGAATGGTTTTGTGTTTCTTGTAGTCTTCAAATGCAAGTATACCATTCTTTCTAATCATGTATGTTCACAACCAAGTTCCTGCAACCACAACAAAACTTGTAGGATACACGAAACCATCATCATCTTCCATTAGTTGTGTTATCTTATGCTTTACACACACATATCGATCCAACAAATAGTCTGATCTCTCTTCATTCCCCTATGGTGCAACAAATGCAAAAACATGTCTTGGTCATAGTAGATCTAAAAGTAGGTCGTAATCAACTAAAATTTTCATTATGTCATTTTTCATGGATATTGTTTGAGATAAAGGAGTTAGATACTGTGGTACCCATGTATCCACCCACTCACTTGATTCACATTGATCCTACTCACATTGAATACAACTTTGACAAAAATAAGCCAACTCTCATGTCCAAATGGTCCATGTGCCTGCATCTGAGCTTCGAAATGAATGCATCTTTGAAGAATCTTTGATTGTATGACAATACAATCTGCCTCCCACTATACCCTCCTTAATGAACCAAAAGAATATGCACACTATTGAATCAAGTGTCCCTCCCTATGACAATGTTGAACTACACCAATCAACAATAGAATGTGCATCCCTGAATTTTTCTCCTGAAATCTTCAATTTCTCCTTAACTAGAGCTATCTTTATGCATGCACCTACTCCATCATGCTCCCCTTTCCCATGTATAGCTTAACAAAAACTCTAAATATGACTTAGACCCCTCTCTACATGAATTATACTCAACCAATAAAACATATGAGCATTATTGAATTGACCTGTGCAATTATTTGACCAAATTAGATGTCGACCCAGTGTTATATCATGCTCCTACAAGAACTCAAAAAAATTCTTGAAACAATGTTAGACATACTCAGATGAGTGGGATCTATCATCACTCATATAAAAATGATACTCTTTTATTACCTTTTGATCCTCCTCTATACTATCAGGTGCATGTCTAAATGTTATGTGGACAAAAATAACAATCTAACTGGAATTGTAATACTGAGATTATACCTCATTTTGTGGTTGCAATGTGTAGTTTTCTGCAAAATCAACCACTGATATAATATTTCCAATCATAAAAGAGTCCTTACACATCCTAAATTTTTGATCCAACCACTGAGACCTATGACTATGCCTTGCATACTTGTAGAAAAGATTGTCCTTAAAATCTGAAATAAAATCAGCAACACTGCATTCTTTTGTAACCAACTCACATCTAGAACCTTCACCTCCACTTTTCAAAGTATATTTGACTATCTCATATCTCTTTTTCTCAACAAGCTTCTTTCCAAATTCATGTTTGAAACTCTCATGAAAAAATTGACCAAACTTTGACAAGCCACCAAATTGTGAGCACTTTGCATTTAAACAATCATTTCTATAGAAAAAGCAATCATCATCTCTAGAACATAAAAATAGATCTAGCAAGACCCTTGATGATTTTGAAAGATGCATTGCACCACACTCCTACAAAATTTCATTAGTATGCAAATTAGAACAGATATAGCATAATAGCTCATGGTACATTGAAAACTCCACATGGTATTTGCAACAACAAGTATTACGAATCTTAAGGGGCACACAATAAAATGGCTTCAAACCCTCAAAATTCCTTTGTGATATTTCCATATTTGGATGTGTTTCAATAAAAAATTTGAACAACATTGTTTGGATTAATTCCAAGAAATGTTTAGTATGCGGTGTACAGTCTCAATTGCCAATTCTTAACTTTAAAACATCCTTTTCATTGGGTGATACTCTAGAGTTATCATGCCAAAATTGTTGAATTACCTGCTTTACATTATCGGTTAGCTTCTTATCAACACATGGAAGCCTCCTAGAAAAATCCCATGTAACATTTTGAAGAGGATCATCTTTTCTTTCTCTTCTTGTGAGTGCTCTATGCAAAGTTTAATGATTTATGTCAAAATCAATACAAGTTTGTCTCATAAACTGATCCTTTTTCAATTGATGGCTTACTAGGGCAGTTGTAATGACTCTCTAAGAAACTCTCTTATCCTTTTCCTTATTATTTTCTCCAATAGACTTGAGAGCATTAAAAATATTTTTGACAATAATAGAATTTCTTTTGGTCTTCTTGTTCACATGAATCTTCAATTTGGCTAGCAAATGTCTCATCTTTTTCATCTTAGCAATTGTACAAAAATTTGGCATTGCTCGGTCAATGTCTTATCACTAAAATATTGGTTGAAAAGTCTTCTAGCCCACAACTGAATAGTTCATGTTGACCTCTTTCCTTCAAAATTATTTATAATGTTCTCATCAAATTCAACTAACCATTTAGGGGTTCTTGAAGGTCTTGAGTTTGGAATTTCTTTCTTCCAAACAAGGTTCTTCATTTCTCATGTAATCTGGTGAAACATAGTTTACACTTGCTTCAATATTATTATCAAAATCTTCATTTCCAACATTTTCACCTTGAACATTTTCAATATCAATTTGAATAATTCCATTCCCAATTTCAATATCATGTTCAACATAGATTCAAATCCAAAATTTTCACCTTGAACATTTTCATTATCAATTTCAATATCATGTTCAACATTTTCAAATCCAACATTTTCACCTTGAACATTTTCATTATCAATTTCAATATTTTCATTCCCAATTTGAATATCATGTTCAACATCTTCAATTCCAACATTTTCACCTTGAATATTTTCACTTTGAACATCTTCAATTTCCTCTTCACTTGAAAGACCATAGGGGTTAGGTTCACCAATATTTAACATTCATTGTCTTCTCTTCCTATGACCTTCTCTATCTATTTGTCTATATGCTTCAATTTTTTCTTTTGTAAGCTTTCTCTTACATTTTTTCTTTTGATGACTGTTGCTTGCCATTATACCTCATAAAAGATGCTAACAAATATTTCTTATGACAAATTTGAGTAGAAGATGCTCCAAAAAGTTGATCTTTGTCTCTTCCTATCTGAAACCGTGTGTATGTCGTCTGGAAATAGAATGCAGGGTCCATTTAAATACACAAAATAGCCCACATGGAGCTTTTCTATGGTCCACAAATCTGATATATGATACATTTGAAAAAAAAAAAGTTTTATAATGGTATGATTTTAGTTCTATAAATCAGATATATCTAAATCAAATCGGATATCCGATTTGTGTACACATAGACCTAAGGGTTAATGGTAGATGGTAGAGGGTTTAAGGGT
>VDFB02055997.1:955086-1022291 GCA_007258455.2 Sequoia sempervirens
GAGGGGAGAGAGATATGAGTGATTGAGTGAGAGACTTGGGAGAGAGAGAGATAGAGAGAGAGGGAAAGAGATAATATTTAAATATTTTATATATTAGTAATATATATATATTTAAATATTTATACATTAACTAAAATATTTAAATATTATACATAATAATATAATATATTATATATTAAATACATAATTTGGTAAGAGATTAGCATAAATTGTATATTATATATTACATTATAAACTATATTGTATATTATATATTAAATTATAAACTTTATTGAATTTTTTAAATCATATATTATAAATTGTATAACATTTTTGCAAATCTATATAGAACATATCAGATATCGGATTCAAATTAGATATCCAATAGTTTTGACACAAAATTTAATGCCTAGGGATTAGCCTTGGGATTGCTTTGGATTTTTCTTCAGACCTACCAATCCTAAGAAGTCAATACAAAAAATGTGTTTAACAACTTACCTTGCTTTTCTAGACTTTGCACATATGGCTGATGACTTTTCTTTTACCCAAAATTGATGAAATGAAAAAGGGTTTGTAAAGGAGCTTCTTAGATTTCCACCAATATAGATTATACTTTAGTTTGAATCTAATAAGTCATTATTATTCATTTTCTATTAGAATTATGACTAAAGTCCTGATTGATAACCTAATTGAAAAACATCTATAAATTTCAAACAGTATCACATTTTTTTAATCCAAAACATGTGTCACATTCTATGCTTCGCATACTATAGGATTTAAAAAAAAAAGAATTTCATGAAGTTTTGACCAAGTTAAGGTGGTCAGACATACAAGTTTTTATATTTTTTAAATTTTTAATTAACAATTCATAATTAATTATTTATTTAGAAAAAAATACGAAAAAGTATGCATCACATCTGAACATGAGTCCTCTACTTATATCTAAAATCTTATAAAAAAATATTATGATTTTATTATGGTTAGGGTGGTCAGATAGACACCTACTTCTTATTTTTTCCCTGAAACTTAAGTACTAATACATTGAAATTGAAATTTTTCACTAAATAATTTTTTTTTAGAAAATTAAAACTAGTAGTTTAGAAACTACATTCAATTTTCCATAGATTCTATTCTTACATATTGTTGAAATAATATAGATAACTTATTCAAATTTTTACATCAAGTTGCCTAACTCTGATTTTTCTAAATTTTCATTGCCACTTAAGGGCATGTTTTTTCCATGATGATCCTACACATACCCTCACACTTTCTCTTTCTTTGGCTCTTCTTCTCTTCATGCACACTAACAGCACTCAAAAAAACTACTCTTACATATCTGCAACATGAAATACATCAACAACTTAATCGGCCAAAAATATAAAACAAATTTACAATGTCAGCCCAAGTTTACAAATAAATTTTAATGTGAATCATACACTATCGACTAATGTTATGATGTGACCCAAAACAATATCTTTGAGTCTGCAAAACATTCAAATTTTAATCTCCAAGGATTCACAACACATTACAACCATCATGTTGGCCAAGAAGAAGAAAATCAAAACATACACTAGAAAAATCCTCGACCACAAGCACTCTGATCAATGCGGATGTACAACAAAGATAGAGAATGATCTAGAAGCATCCACAAACAACAAGAACTAATAGAGAAGCATCCACAGAAATAGAAATTATTAGAATCACATAAATTTTAATCAAGAACACTGATTGAGACCACATAAACACTGTCAAAACACAACTATTCATAGCACGACCAAATCTTCATGCAGACCTCTAAAACTTCTGGTAGATGAACTAGATACTCTTAACAATAAACCCTTTAGTCCACAACAATTGATCTTCAATGTATAGAACAAAACACCTTCATGACCTTCACTATTCCACTGGCAACCTATAAATCTTCCTTTAACAATTTTCTCAATATCCTCGACATATACAACCTTCACTACAACAATGCTAAAAGTGTTGACTTCAATGACAACCACATATCAGAAACACAACCACAACATACAAAGAAAGGTACTTCCACTAAATAGGTCGAGGCTTCCTCTTGGTTACTTACATCATGTGATACAACCTTTAGATGACTTCCCCCTTGATTTTGTTAACCTATTTGAGAATAAATCCCTCTTCATGACATACATAACATCCTTCATTCCAAGTGATCAACCAACTAAAATATGCCTATTATACCTGCAACTCATTGACTTGGACCAACATGGACCACTGATTCTTGGTTTATTTGAAAATGATGAAGAAATCTCATAATTCATGGGACTCTGTGACAACTTACCATGGGTAGATCACAAGGAAGGTTTTGACATAGAGATAGGAAAATACTATGGGAAAACGATTGAATCCTTTAGTCACAAAATTGATTAAATTCAACTAACATGCAAATCTTTGAGTGAAAACCACATTGTAGCACTCTCTAATTCTAAAATAGTAAAAAATGGATGCATCCAAAGGTGAAAACCTCTCTGAGGAACCCAAGGATGAGGTATTTAATCTCCCCCTTAATGTAATGCATTTATAGAAGTTAGAAGTGCTAGTAGAAAAGGCTACTCAAGTCAATGTAGGAATGGAAGCACCCAATATCACTTTTATTGTCAAATCCTTGTTGAAAGAAGAACAAAAAAACCTAGTAGCATTCTTAAAAGAGCGAAGAGCCAAATTTTCATGGTCATACACTAATATGCCAGGGCTTGATCTAGAAGTGATTGTGCATCACTTGGAAATATATCCTAAATCCAAGCTACTAAAGTAGAAATTATGAAAGATGCAGCCTCAAATAGCACTCTTGGTGAAACTAGAGCTACAAAAGATTCTTGATGTTGGATTCATCTAACCAATAGATTATCTTGAGTGGGTTTTAAACCTAGTTCCAGTCTCCAAACCCACTGGGGGCATTCGAATATGCACTAATTTTAGAGACTTGAATAAAGTGTGGCCAAAGGATGATTTCCCTCTTCCTAACACCGACCTCATTGTGGACTTAACAACTAGGAATGAAATGTTATCACTCATGGATCATTTTTTAGGCTATAATAAAATTATGATTTCCAAGGAGTATCAACACAAAATTGCATTCATGTTTCCATGGGGAACCTATTTTTGGAATGTGATGTCATTTGGGCTGAAGAATGCAAGGAAAACCTATCAAATAGAAATGACCCTCATTTTTCATGAAATGATCCACAAAAAAATCAAAGATTATGTGGATGATATTTTGGAAAAATCAAAGAAAATAAGTGAGGACATAGAAGTCTTAGGACCCATCTTTGATAAACTTGAAGAGTACAAGGTATGGTTGAATCCAAAAAAGTGTGAATTTGGGGTCACATTAGGGAAAATTCTTGGCAATATCGTCTCCCAAAGAGGGATAGAAATTGGTCTAGAAAAGGTAAAATAAATCCCCAAAATGGAACCACTACAAACATTGAAGAAGATGAGAGGATTACAAGGAAGATTTCAATCCATCAGAAGGTTCATAGTGTAGCTATTAGATAAAATCCACCCTTTTTCACATCTTCCTAACAAAGGAATAACTTAAAAGTGGGATGAGAAGTGTGATAAAGCTTTCCAATAGATCAAGGACTACTTATTAACACCTCCATTGCTTATTCCACCAATACCAAACAAACCATTGATCATGTATATCTCAGTAATATCAACAACACTAGGAGCTCTTCTAGCACAACATGACAAAAAAAGAAAGGAAAGGGCTATCTATTACATCAACAAGACCTTGGTGGGATATGAAATGAACTATTCATCCATTGAGAAATACTACTTAGCATTGGTTTTTACTTCACAAAAATTCAAACACTGCATGCTATCACATCAAATCAAGCTCATTGCAAAGATTGATCCATTGAAATACATGTTATCTAAAGCAAATCTTACTGGGTGAATGACCAAATGGGTAATGATCTTAAAAAAAATTGATATAGTATGTGGAGCACAAGGAGATCAAGAAAAAGTGATCACAAACCAACTAGCAGATGCACCTATCTATGTTGAGAACCCCTTGATATTTGAATTCCCTAATGAATTACTATTCCTTATCAATCTTACAACCTAGTGGAAAATGTACTTTGATGGATTGTTCACCCAACATGGACTAGGAGCAGGTATTCTTTTCATCACCCCTCAAGGTGATTGCATTCCAAATTCATATAGGCTATCATTTCCATGTGCTAACAACATTTCTAAGTATGAAGCCTTAATCATAGGTCTAAGGATAGCGGTTTAGTGGTAGATAAGGATATGAAAGTATATGGAGACTCACAACTAGTTATCAACCAAGTCAATGATGACTACCAAAATAAGGATGAAAAAATTACTCCTTACAAGAATATGGTAGAGAGTCTCAAGTAATTTTTCATAGATATAACATTTGATCAGATTCCTTGCATAAAAAATAGAGTAGTAGACACCATGGCAACAATTGGATCACTATTAGACATGCCAAACAATGTCCTTCAATGTGAATTCTTGGTAGAACAACTTCTCATACGAAATTTTGAAATCTTAGAATCTGAATTCATGTGTGTCATTGTTAGTCCTAGATCCCCATGGTATCATGAAATACTCACCTACCAAAGCAAAGGAACTATCCCATCCGATATCACCTCAAACATTAAAAATACCTTTGTTAAAAAGGTATCCCGATTCATGATCATAGATGATACCCTTTTTGTCAAATCATTGAATGGACATTACTATGATGTCTTAACCAAGAGGAAGACTTGAATGCTTAACAAAAGTTCATGATGGTATATGTGGTTCCCATTCCTATAGTATGACTTTCTAAGCTAAGAAATTGTTGAGGATGGGGTACTACTGGCCAACCATAGAAAGAGAAGCTCATCACTATGTGAAAAATTGTGTCCATTTTCAACATCATGGAGATCTGATTCATGCTCCAACTTGAGAGTTGCAACCAATGATCACACCTTGATATTTCGCATAGTGGGGGCTTGACCTCATAGAGAAGATCACTCCAATCTCATCCAATTGCCACAAGTTTATCATAATATCCATTAAGTACTTTAGCAAGTGGGTTGAAGCCATTCCTATGACCTCCATAACAAGGAAGAAAATTGCCATGTTTATCTTGAATTACCTAATCTACCATTATGGTGTTCCACAAGCCCTAATCTCAAACAACGAAACACCCTTTAATAATTAGGATGTAGAAGAGGTATGTCAAATATTTAACATCCAACATCGATTCTCTACCCTATATTATCCCCAAGACAACATTAAAGTTGAGGCTACAAACAAGACCATCCTAAAAATATTGAAGAAAATATTTAATGAAGTTGGTCATGACTAGCATCTACAATTAAATCTTTCTCTTTAGGACTATCAAACCAATATCCACACACCAATAGGTGCAACCCCTTTCTCCTTTGTCTATGGATCATAAGCTATTTTGGCTATTGAGCTTGAGCTCCCATAATTGCAAGTGTCACTACAAAACCTAATCACCAATGAAGAATATAGAATATCTCAGCTAAATAAGCTAGAATTCCTATACAAGTGTCATCTTGATGAACTCAATCACTTGTAGGTATACCAAAACTAACTTAAATTAAACTATAAAAAAATGATAAAATGCCAGTCTTTCTAGGTAGGGGATCTTATCCTAAAGTAGAATCAAAAGAATATTCTAGATTAAGATAGTAAAGGAAAGTTTGAGCCTAATTGGTTGGGTCCTTTTGTCATCATCATTCATGCAGGAGCATCCAATGGTGTAGGACAATCTTGCATCACCCAAAAAAAAAATTCTTTATTTTATTTAGTTGTTTTGAGTCCCATGATGACACTTATGGGGTATAAGACTGTCAGGAATTAAAAATAGAAAAAAATAGGTGCTTACTATTTTTACTATGTCAGCCTAAATGGGCTAGTATGGACATGAAAATTTACCCCAAGGAGCTAAGCAAAAAAAAATTTGGTCACAAAAGAATCAACTCAATACCCTGCATGGTTTGAGAGAAATTAAAGTTTCCATCCCAAGAAATTTCTCCAATGCAACTTCAAATTTAGATATAAGACTTTAGAGGCCCCAAAATAGCTCAAAAATTGGCTGAACCAACATATAGTCAATTATTACATAGTAGAACTTGTGTGAGAGGTTTCCAACAATATGCAATAATAGTGAATTGGACACCCAGATCAAAATTTATGGCCCCATGAAGTTGGTCCTCTAAAAAGTGAATTTCATTAAAAATTTCTTCCTAAGCCAAAAAAAAATGGTGGGACTTTTGGCACCAAAGCAAAAGGGGAAATTCAAACTTTCTAGAACATTCTAGGGAAGTTATTGGGGGGAAATAAAAATGGTTATGTAGGGGTTGTAGAGGTGGCCCTAATAGTGCAAATTGTGGCTCCAAATAGTAGATTTTCTTTTCAGTGTTGATTTTGTTGTAATGAATCAAGCCCATGAGGTTGTAGCATGTAAGCTTTGAATATATAATTCATGTTCTAAAAATAATTAAAATGATTAATTTTTTTTGTCTCACATCTTCTTTGTTGGTGTCTATAGGTTTTTGGTTGTGTGGCCCTCATCAAGTGGTATCAGAGTAGGAGTTCTTGAGCCTATAACAGAGTGCCAATTGTTAGGTAGTTGTAGTAGGACTTGTGAGTGTGGATTGATTTCAAGATGCCTCCAATAATTTCCTAGTATGACAGAGGTAGAGGTTGAGGTGTTGGAGGAAGAGTTCCACCAAGAGATGAAATCAAAGCCCTTAGAAGGAAATTAGAAAAATTGCAACAAGAGGTTCGAAGAGGTTGGTGCAATGAGATAGAGATGATAGTGAAGATAAAATAGAAGAGGAAATGGAAGAAGAAAAGAAAGACACAATGGAACCTAGATAAAAAATATTGTTGTGAGTGATGTCAAGCATTGGGAAGAGACCTAAAAAGGGGGTTTCAACTTTAAGTGGAAATATAAATCCTAAAGAATTGATTGATTGGATCAATGACATGGAGGAGATTTTCAAGTTTGAGGAGATTGAAGATCCTCATAGAGTGAGGTTTTCAAAGACAAAATTGAAAGGTCATGCTAGTATATGGTGGAAAGAGGTCTAGTTAGAAAGAGGAAGAGAAGGGAAAGATAATATTTCTAGATGGGATAGAATGGTGTCAAAATTGAAGAAAAAATTTATTCCAGTCAATTATGAATTGGAGTTTCTCAAGAAGATGCAAAGCTTGAGGAAAGGAACAAGGATAATGAAGAAATACATAGAGGAATTTCACAAGGTCTTGATTCAGAGAGGAAATTCTAAGGTGAATAAAGAGAAAGTTGCTTGTTATATTAATAGGTTGAAACTAAGCATACAAGAAGAATTGGCACTAGTAAGAATAACCACCATTGAGGATTCTTTTCATTTTTCTCTAAAGGTTTAAGAATGATTCAACAATATGTTTGAGAAAAAACAATGAGGTGGAGGTTGTGGATGTAAGATAGGTGGACAATCATATGGAGGCCAAAATGAAGATCAAAAAAAGGGTGAAGGCTCTAGTAGCAGTCAAAACCAGAAAGGAGATAACACCTACCATCCTCATGATCAGAATAATGGAGACCAAAGAGGAAGAGAAAGATATGGATGAGGACCAAGAAGAGGAAGCTTATGTGGAACCTATTTCTATTGTGGAGAGGAAGGAAATACAACCTATGAGTGTCCTCAACATCAAGGAAGGAAAAATAGAAGACCTGAGGGTAATGCATGTAGATGAAGATGTTGAGTCTTCACAATCTAAGGATGGAGATAGAGGAGAGGTTCTTATTACTAGAAGAGACTTGCTCAATGACGAGAAGGAACCAACTCAAAAGAAGAATTTGTTTTCCACTAGGTGTAAGTGTGAAGGTAAAGTTTGCAATGTTATTATTGATGGAGGTAATACTAATAACCTTGTTTTAGAAGAAATGGTTAGTAAGTTGTGATTGGAGAGAAGAAGGCATCTAAACCCATACTGGATTTCTTGTTTTCAGAAGGACCATAAAGCCTTGGTAAATGAACAATTTCTAGTAAAGTTCAAGATTGGAAATTACCATGATGAGGTATTGTGTGATATTATGCCTATGGATGTTTATCATATGTTGTTAGGAAGATTGTGGTAGTTTGACTGGTGATAAATACATGATGAACATGCCAACACCTATTCTTTGAAAAAGGATGGGGTTCATCATAAGTTGAAGCCCTTGAAAGAGGAAGAAGTGTATAATGCACCATGCTCTAGACCTCATGATAAATGAATCATCCTTGATCATAGTACAGATGTGCAAGAATTTTGTGACCCCATGCATAGACAGTCCCATAATGCTCCATCTCTTGTATCATGTGAACTAGGCCTCCATCCATGTTTTCTCTCTAGCCATCTGGTACTAGTACTAGTGCTATGGTGAAAATCATAATCCATGTCAAAAGTGGCAATCATGTGTAGACTAGCCATTGTAGCTCAATACATGGCCCCACGATCTCATCTTGAACTAGCCCTCCAAGGCAATACCCTATGTCTACCTACATCTGCCTATATGTATGATCCTCTATGAAATGAGCAGTCTCTCCTTGAATGGGAATTCAAAGGATGTGATGGACATCCTCTAGAATGATCATCATATCGTTGGTCAACAAATGAAATGTCCAAGTGTCTGCATCCCATCTCTCTACTAATGCCATGAGCATGGCATCATGGTACCTCATGGGAGGCATGAGGTACACCCAATACATACCAGTAGCTTGTAGAATTTGTGTATCCTCCAGTAATAATGTCGTGGAAAAGTCTCATAAGTGATAGAAGAGTTTGTCATCGAGATATTGTCCTAATCATGAAGAAATATAATAGAAAAAAAAGAAAAAAATATTACCTATAAGCATTCTGAAATCATAAATCTATACATTGATAGTCAAAAAGTGTGCTAAAGTTGCTCTAGGGTACTTTTCTAAGGCTCCTAGACACTTTATTCCCTTTCTAGGACACTTCACAAAGAAATGGGACATTTTGCGAAAAAAAGGGGACACTTTGCAGAAAAAAAGACAC
Organism: Sequoia sempervirens; assembly: GCA_007258455.2. Lineage (NCBI taxonomy): Eukaryota > Viridiplantae > Streptophyta > Pinopsida > Cupressales > Cupressaceae > Sequoia > Sequoia sempervirens. The sequence continues at coordinate 964,138 of VDFB02055997.1, forward strand.
TTTACGACTTTTTCTTCCAAGGTCCTAAATCTATCTATAAATTTGTAAAACATAAAATAAATGTGTAAAAAAAAATCTAAGGTAGAGAAGAATCTACTCACAAGATGTTTAAGGTCACCTTGTGCTACCTCCTCACATAGGCTATCAAGTCTCGGATGCATGTACACTTGAACACTCGGAATTATCACTCACTCTCCACCAAAATAAAACTACAAGAAGGTAAAAGAAAAAATTATTACAAATTACTTCACTTTTTACTCTTATATATGTTTAAATTAGGTCATTTTCATATTAGGATTAAAAGTACTCTTTCATTCAAACTTGCATACCGGGGGCTAGAGAGCTCCATTTTTTATGTCATTTGTTGCACTAGATTCATGATTCCACTCTCACTCTCATTGAAAATCTATCACTATGTGGTATGGTACTTGGAAATAGCCTATGAAATGACTTATGCAATTCGATGTAGTTAGACTGCTACCTTGATTCCACCTCCGCAAAGCAAGTGGAATCAAGGGGGACATACATATACCCTCGAATTTGATTTCATGAATAAGTTAGATAAGAGGATTTTTTGAACAACTAACAAATTGGTTTCAGAGGATGTGGTTACTAAAATTGTGGTTTTGTAAATAGCTCCAGTGAGCACTTCATTCTTCCATGCTCATAAAGGAATTCATATGAGTATCATGTTATGAAATGAATTTTATTGTTTGGATTCCTTTAGCCTGCATATGCACATAGAGTCATATGGGAGCTAAAGTGGGGGATAAATGTGTTGAAGAATTTGGATAACTAAGAGGGGGGTGAATCAATTATCATAAAACAATTTATTTACTTTAATTAATCTAGAGAAAGCTTATATCAATTAAATAATAATCAAACAGATATGAACATGAAAGCACATAACAACACCATGCACAATAGACACCAAAATTTACATGGAAACCCAAGAAGGGAAAAGCCACAAAAAATGCTAATTCTCAATTATAAAACACTAGTTAAGGTGACACTAGTTAAGGTGATTTTTAAAAAGGGCTCACTGCCAAATTGCTCATTGCGAGTAAGGCTCACTGCCCATTTAAAACATGTAATTATAGAATAGTCTCACTAACAAAAGTGAACTGATGAATTTGCATCTACATATGCATGAAGCTAGTTCTGGTTTAGAGCACAATATCTATCTATAGTAGATCCAATCAAGAATTGATCTAGGGGATATCTTTTAATGAAAATTGAAGTGTTCCCAATGCCCCAAAATTTAGCACCATCAAAAAGAGCTCAAAATCCTGAATCCAATGCAAATTGAATGGAATCAAAAGGAGATCGTATGCTCAAGCTATGGTCAGTAAAAGTTTGGTCAAACTAGTACCTAAGGCCATTAGAAAAGAAAAAAATGGTCATATCAAAATTCATCAAAAAAAACTTCAAATTGAAGAGCCTAACAACACAAACCCAATGATGTTTGTTTCATCAAAATTTGAGTTTGTATGTCCAAGATATCGCAAGTCAAAGTTGCAATTGACTAGGGTGGACCGGGTGGTATGGTTAATGAAGTCAGCATGCTAATGTGGCAGGTCATATAGTATGGATGTTGAGTTGGCCCAATTAGGAAGTGACACATGGCATCTATGCGTGCAAGTAGTAGGACAAGTTTTGGTCTAGTCAATAGGTACAGGTGTCTTCACTTGTAAATTAGGCAATGACATGTGGCAACTCCTACAAGCACCATGTGTCACCCTCCTATGGCACCGATCATCAGCTAGTTTGAACGATTAATAAAAAAATTTAGGGGGATTCAACCCTATGACCCGCTAGTCCCTGAAACTGTTGGCAGTTGTTGCACCACACGCCATGCCTTCAACCTATATTGGTGGTAGGTTGGTTTTGTGGACTAACCAAATTTAAATGGATTTTAAACAGTGGGGGGTTGAAATCTCAACCACCTCACCCCAAAAATCATTAGTGACTACTAAACCACCATGTAGAATGTAATATTATATAGAGGCTGATTTGTTTTTTTGTTTGATTTGGACCGAGGTCTTAACCAAATGAGCCTCTGTGGGTGAAAAACAACCCCTTAAGAAAATTATAAAAAAACAAAAAACAAAATACCAAAGGGGGTTAAGGACAAGCATAGAGGGGTTTTAGGAGGTTAATTATTTGTTCTCTTGGTTAATCCTAAGTTGTGAATATACTATTCTTTGATTGGTCCTCTATTAGAGACATTAGACACAATGTTCCCTAAGTGACTAACCTTGCATGAACTTAACAAGACTCCTTTGAACATTACATTTTACATTTTTTCACCTTTTTACCACCTTGCATAATGCAACTTGCATGATTATGGTACCTTTCATTTTGTTCATGGTATTTTCCTTGTGGCACCTTGTTAAAGTTATCAGGAAATATAACTTTAACATCGTTGAGTGGGAAGCCCACCTAGCAGCATGACCTTTCCCCATAGCCACCTTTGTGTTTATGAGTACATACCAACTAGCGTATGTATCTTAACTTTTTGGATTTCTCACCCACAGACAACTAGTTCCATGGCCCCAGAGTAAGTATACCTTTGGCCCTTCTCACCCGGCGAACAACCAAGAAGTTTCGTCAGCCCAGAGTGAGTACATCTTTTCTACCCCATCTTTCATTCTCTTCATTTTTGCTACTGCATGACTTTGCATCTTGGGGGCTTGACTTAGGATCTTCGATCTTGGGGGCTTGGCCGCCTCCTTTGATCTTTGTCATTCTTTTTCATCTTCATCTTTTGCTAAATGTGGATCTCTCTTGAATGTCTACTTTAGTGTGAGTTTGAAGCAAGTTCATCCTCTCACTAAAGTGGGAGCTAAATGTGTTGTAGAAAAAAGGACCCTTTGCTTGACATGAGATTAATTGGACTTAATGAGGTTTTAATCCTATGTTGTAAGGAATTTTATGTGTCCACACTAGGTCTTGACTCTTGCAAATCGAATAACATTCTTTTAATGATGTCTTGTAAAGGTGTTGTAAAGTCTTGTAAAGGACTTTCATGCTTTTCTAGACTTAATTAACCTATTTCTCCCTAATTCAACATTATTAAATGTGTTTAATAACATTATTACATCAATATAGAAGCTTCTTAACTTAAACTTAATGATAAACTAGTGTTGTAATGTGTCTTGCACATTCACATTGGTTTTTGTGACCTTTTAGGCTATGTGGACCTAATTTTAGTGTTGTAAAGTGTATTTAATCACACTTTCACATTGATTTATGTGTCCCAATCCCTATTTAACATTAACATCATCACTAATAGGACCATCTTAACCCATATTGTGCATCCTAAGGCTTAAATTAATCAAACACCTGACAAGATGGCATTTTAGACCTTATTTCCTCATTCATTGGCATCTGAGCTATCAAAATAGCCTTTGTGGGACCCATTTGCCATGCATGGTGAATCAATCCCATCTAGGTGGGACCCATTCACCATGTATGAGGAATGAGTCCCATTTGGCCCCATTTTTACCTTTGAGTAGGAAATAAAGTGAAATTTGAGTTAATTTTGCTTCATGTTAGCCTATGATGAGGTATAATCAAGGTACTAAGGCAAAAATATCTATAAATAAGTTTTTTTTATCGTCATTTTACTTATAACAACTAAGTCTTACATCTCACATCATTGATTCATCTTCTATCTTCTCATCCAAGTCAAGCAAGTTAGGGTTTCCTCATTAGAAGTCTTCAAGTTAGCTTTCTAAAGCATTCAAGGGTTGAATCTTCCTTCATTGTTGTAGAATTTCAAGATAAAATCATCATGAAAAGGTAATCATCTCCATTGTTTCATGCTTTATTGCATCTTCTCATCATTTTAGTTTAATTACCAAAAAGGGGTTTAACCAAGGAAAACCCGCATGCCCTAACATTCAACATATCTCTCTTTTGTCTTGTTTGTTTTCAAATTTAGGACTCTTGAAAGATTGGAAATCATTGGAGATCAAGTTGTAAATTAATTCAATTCATCTCTTCATCATTCAAGTCAAATAATCAATACAAAATCATTTTCAGATCCAAATCTGACAGTTTCAAAAGCGGACACAGGTATAGAAAGTAAAAGTGAAAATATTGTTACATAGAATGAATTACAGATTTTGTAGATTCTTGTAGGTGGAATAATTCGACACCCTTGGAAAATTTTTCCCACCTATAGGCCTAAAATTTTATTTTCTCAAAATTCAACTCTCAGTAGTCAAAAACTTGTTTCTAGAAGTTTTCACCAAAAGCAAGACTGATTCACCATTTATGGTGAATCAATCCTAGTAGACACTAACAATGACTTTACAAAGATTCCAAAATCTTCTAGTAACAACAATCTTCCTCTAGGTGCACTCTGTTCAGTTTCAACAATTTTTGCTTTCATTTGTTTAAGTTTCTAGTTCATTCTTGCATAACACAATGTGTTTTCAAACAAGTCTTATCTCTTAGGTTTTGCATGTTTAATCTATCTATCTTGTCAATTAGTTGCACTTAGATCATTACATACAGTCATAATTCCATCACACACATCTTAATTTGAGTGAACCCCCTAGATTTTGGGTGTGGGATTTATCTCTTTCCATTACGTGAAAGACCCTAATCAAGTAAAAGAGACAAAGCATTCCTAGTCCTTAAAATCTATGGCTCATTTTGGTGAACCTATTGTTTGAATTCCTTCTTTTCTAATTTTGGATTCCATTAATTATCCTAGATTATCTTGCATTTAATTTTACTTTAGTTGGCTTGCATTCTAGGGTTTCATTTTTACATGTGTAAAAGTGCATAATAGGTTTCCTTTCGCATCTTTACTCATTGAAACGTTCCAAAATTTTGCATTTTTCATTTAGACCTCCATCATAGCATTCTCAAAACATAAAAATATGTCACAAATTTCTAAAATTTTTGAAAAAAGTCCATATTGGGACTCATTCACCACCCTAGGCGAATCCGTCCCTTTTGACACCTAAAACAATAGTTTACATAATTCAAAAACATTGTTTTTGGGCTTTTTTTTGGTACCTTAACCTATATATATCAGTTAGTTACATTTTTTTAGCATGCATTTCATACAATTTAGCATTAATTAGCTCATTTCATGCATGATTTCACTTTCAATTTTGCATTCTCCTCTTGTTACATCTCATAATCAGTTAATTGTCATTTTTGAAATATGAAACATTATTCTTCATTTACATATTTTCTTTAGCATTGTTACATTTAAGGATTGTATATTAATCACTGCATCATTTTTTCATTACAAAATTCTATAGTTCTCATCTTGAATGTTCTCTTTTTAGATATTATTGCATGTTGTAAGCACATTTTGTTAAAGGCATATGAAATATGAGATCCTTTGCTCTTTCTTTTTGTTCATCATAGATCCCTCTCCTAATTCCCCTTTGGTTGATGAGGTTGGTTTAGTGAAAGAAACCTTGGATACTCATAACACTTACATTTTTTCTTCTCCTATTATATCTCACACTTGTGAAGTAGATATTTTAGTGCTAGAAGAACCAATTGATGAGAGTTGTGACAATCTAAGTTTTTTCTATCCTCCAACCTCTCCTATTAGACATGGCATTACTAAAGAAGAGGACTTCACACTAAGTAATCATGATCATCAAATAACTCAACACAATGATGAGACCATAGATCCATCTCCCAACCCCTTCCCTATTTGTGAGGATGTTATTTGTGAGGAGGATATGTTGACACTAGATGATCAAATATTTAAGACCTATAAAAACCCTCTTTATTTTACTTCCCCTATTTTGGAAGACATTATTGGACAAAGGGAGGTAATAAAAGATAATCATGAGAATCTCCTTGCTCCCTTTCCTAATGTTTCAACCATCCAAGAACACATAATTCAACACAATGATCCAATAATTAAAAAACAAGAATGTGATGCTTCTTCTTCTATTGATACCTCTCCTACTTGTGATGAAGCTACTTTGCACATTTCACCCATCGATGAAGATATTACAAGCTCTCCTCATAGGGTAGATAATTTGGCACAAGAAAATGAGACATTACCAACATCGAATGATTGCATAAATTCTTCCCCTAATCTCCCCATTATCAATACTCAAACACATTCAACCATTAATAACTCCCTTGATTTTGATGAAGCTATTTTGGAAGAACTAGCCTCTAATTGTCATGAACATGTGGTTTGTTGTTCTCCTAATAACTGTCCTTCTAGGGGGGATATTATGACCGAAGACAAAGATAGCATGCCCTTCAAAGAAACTGAAGACTCTTAATTGTCATGGGATGTTAACAATATTCAACCTCACTACACCCTTTACCCACCCTCGCATAAAATTCATCATTCAAATAAACCTCGCTACACACTTTACCCACCTTCGCATCTACTTCATCCTTCCAATAAACATCACTACACCCTCTACCCCCCTCAAACCAATGTGTTGCAATAATCTAGTAATGATATTGTTGCTCATACATATAACACTCAAAATAATCTACAACCATCGCAACCAATCCCACCCTCCTTACCTTTACCCAATCCACCTAGTGCTCCTCACTGCACCCAACACACATAGGAGTACGATATTGTTGAAAAATTAAAGAATACTCTTGTAAAGATTTCCCTTTGGGATTTACTTTAGACCTCACCAAATTACAACAATATTCTTCAAATTTCAGCTCCTAATGATACAACTCTAAATCATGTGAAAAATTTAATTCATAAAATGAATCAAACTAATTTTGACATTAATTTTCATCAACACGAGATGCTTCCTTTGGAGTTGTGAAAACAACATGATGCCTTTATGATAATTTCTCAATTCAATCACACAGGTATCAAATGCACTCTCATAGATAATGGTTTTTCCCTTAATGTGTTTTGTGTGAGTCTCCTTGATCGATTACATGTTGATAGATCACAAATAATACCTTATTTTGTCTTTATTCGAGGATTTGATAATACAACAAAGCAACCACTTGGTGTAATCACTTTACCTATTACGGTTGGGGTGGTTACTTTGCAAACTCCTATTCATGTCATGCCTTATGATCTCTTGTACAATATTCTTTTAGGAAGACCATGGATTCATGAGATGAATGCAGTGCCTTCAAACTTTCATCGTATAATGAAGTATTTCTATAACAATAAAATTTATCAAGTTAAAGTATATCTCGAGCTTGAAATTTGCTTGCACCTTGAAAAATGAGCTACAAGTCCTCTCAAAACATTGATTCCAACATCCAACATAGATCCTCTTGAAATTGAACACAGTGATGAGGATTTTCCATCTAAATTATTTGGTGACGATTGGGGATCTTTAGAATTCACACCATCAGTTATGGGTGAATACATATTCACACACAAGAAAGATGAGAAAAAATAACAACCAACTATCTTGACCATGCAAAATTCAGATAACCTTTCAAAAGAATCTACCTCAATCACTTTAGACAATGCCACAAACTACACAACAGCCCTTGACGAACACAATGATGAACACCCACCTAATTCCAAAGAACTAAAACAGCTTTATGGAAAAGGGTATGACTTCATGAAACAACTTGGGTATAGTGGAAAAGGTTGTGGTGCTCACAAACAAGGTATCTACAACGCTATAGAGCCAAATACACAAAAAACAACTCATGGTCTTGGTTATTCTCCTTTGACCAAGATTACCAAACCTTCACTCAACATCAATACTATCACACAAGACTCTTCCAAGATTCTTCCTTATTCACATAAATAATCTTATTTTCTACTCCTTTCCAGGTAATAGTTGTAGGATAATTACATTCTCACTATTGCATGTCTTGCATCCATTGCAAGGAGCAACACACCATCATCCATTCTAGGCTCACCCTTGTCCTACACTAAGTGGAGACCAAGTGTTGGAAGCCTTATTCCTGTATGTCACTTGTCATTGTCTCTTTTGGATAATCGTTAACATTTCATGAACATATAAGATCAAGCTTGGGATGTGGATGACATGTCTTAAGATTGACTCACATGTGACATACTACCTTTCTTCATGGCAACTTATCACAAACATGTGACTTGGCATAGGGCCTTATGAGTAAGCTCTTATGTCCTCTTCTTCTACTTTAAAGAAATTTATCATAGAACAGGTGCTCACAATTGCTTTAAATTGGGGGCATACATTACCATTAATTCATTTGCATTCTTGGTTCCTAGTGTAGCAATGTCATTCATATGATGTGTTCGTCACTTTGTTGATGACATTGGGTGTGATTTCCTTTATAAATGTGATATATCTTAGCATATTACATTCCTCTTGGTGGCCTGATATGACACACTGCATCCCCTAAGTTGTGAATATACTATTCTCTGATTGGTCCTCTCTTGGAGACATTAGACACAATTTTCCCTAAGTGATTGACCTTGCATGAACTTAACAAGACTCCTTTGAACATTACATTTTGATTTTTTGCATTTTACATTTTTACACCTTTTTACCACCTTGCATAACACAATTTGCATGACTGTGGTACCTTTCTTTTTGTTCATGGTATTTTCCTTGTGGCGCCTTATTAAAGTTATCAAGGGGTATAACTTTGACATGGTTGAGTGGGAAGCCCCTAGCGGCATGACTTTTCCCCATAGCCACCTTTGTGTTTTTAAGAGAATACCAACTAGAATATGTATCTTACCTTTTGGGATTTCTCACCCCACGAACAACTATTTTTGTGGCCCTAGAGTGATTATACCTTTGGCCCTTCTCACCCAGTGGACAACCAAGAAGTTATGTCGGCCGAGAGTGAGTACATCTTTTCTACCCCATCTTTCATTCTCCTCATTCTTGCTATTGAATGACTTTGCATCATGGGGGCTTGACTTTGCATCTTTGATCTTGGGGGATTGGCCACCTCCTTTGATATTTTTCATTCTCTTTCATCTGCATCTTTGGCTGAATGTGGATCTCTCTTGAATGTCTACTTTAGTGTGAGTTTGAAGCAAGTTCATCCTCTCACTAAAGTGGGGGCTAATTTTGTTGTAGAAAAAAGGACCCTTTTCTTGACATGATATTAATTGGACTTAATGAGGTCTTAATCTAGTGTTGTGAGGCATTTTATGCATCCACACTAGGTCTTGACTCTTGCAAATCAAATAGCATGCTTTTAACAACATCTTGTAAAGGTGTTGTAAAGTCTTGTAAAGGACTTTCACACTTTTCTAGAATTAATTAACCTATTTCTCCCTAATTCAACATTATAAAATTTGTTTAATAACATTATTACATAAATCTAGAAGCTTCTTAACTTAAACTTAATGATAAAATAGTGTTGTAATGTGTCTTGCACATTCACATTGGTTTTTGTGCCCTTTTAGGCTATGTGGACCTAATTTTAGTGTTGTAAAGTATATTTAATCACACTTTCATATTGATTTATGTGTCCCAATCCCTATTTAACATTAAAATCATCACTAATAGAACCATATTAACCCATATTGTGCATCTTGAGCCTTAAATTGATTAAACATCTGACAAGATGGCATTTTAGACCTTATTTCCTCATTCCTTGGCATCTAAGCTATCAAAATAGCCCCTGTGGGACCCATTCGCCATGCATGGAAAATCAATCCCATCCAAGTGGGACCCATTCATCATGTATGGTGAATGAGTCCCATTTGGCCCCATTTTGACCTTTGGGAGGGAAATAAAGTGAAATTTGAGTTAATTTTACTTCATGTCTGTCTATGACAAGGTATAATCGGGATACTAAGGCACAATTTTCTATAAATAAGTATGTTTATCCTCATTATACATCTAAAAATTAATTCTTACATCTCTCATCATTAATTCATCTTCTATCTTCTCATCCTGGAAGTCAAGCAAGTTAGGGTTTCTTCATTAGAAGTCTTCAAGTTAGCTTTCTAAATCATTCAAGGGTTGAATATTCCTTCATTGCTGAGGAATTTTAAGATCAAATCATCATGACAAGGTAATTATCTCCATTTTTTCATGCTTTATTACATCTTCTCATGATTTTGGTTTAATTACCTAAAAGGGGTTTGACCAAGGCAAACCCCCATTCCCTAACATTCAACATATTTCTCTTGTCTATTTGTTTGAAAATTTAGGACTCTTGGAAGCTTGGAAATCATTGGAGATCAAGTTGTAAATTCATTCAATTCATCTCTTCATCATTCAAGTCAAAGAATCAATATAGAGTCATTTTCAGATCTGGATTTGACAATTTCAGAAGTGGACACCTATGGAAAGTAGAAGTGCAAATCTTGTTACACACAATCAATTCAAGATTTTTCATATTCCTGTAGGTGGATTAATTAACCACCCATGGAGAATTAGTCCCACCTTCAAGCCTTAAAATTTATTTTCTCATAATTCAACTCTGAGCGTCAAAAACCTATTTTCAAAAGTTTTCACCAAAAATAGGATTGATTCGCCATCTATGGCGAATAAGTCCTAGTAGACATTAATAGTGACTTTAGAAGGATTCCAGAATCTTCCAATAACAACAAATTTCCTCTAGGTGCACTTTGTTCAGTTTCATCAATTTTTGTTTTCATTTGTTTAAGTTTCTAGTTCATTCTTGCATAGCACAATGTGTTTTCAAACAAGTCTTATCTCTTAGGTTTTGCATGTTTAATCTATCTATCTTGTCAATTATTTGCACTTAGATCATTACATCTAGTCATAATTCCATCACACACATCTTAATTTGAGTGAACCCCCTAGATTTTTGGTTTGGGATCTATCTCTTTCCATTAGGTGAAAGACCCTAATTGAGTAAAAGAGATAAGGCATTCCTAGTCCTTAAAATCTATGGTTCATTTCCAAAAAACATTAAACTAATTTCCAGATTAATTTAGAACCAAAAGATAGGTCACACATAACTTATATATTCTTACCACGTTACCAAGGGACCCATAAAAAGGTCATACATAAGATAGGTTCATCACATAATGCAATTATCAAAAGATAGCAAACTTTGAATTACATGAAATATATTCTGGAGCTGAATGGGAATGCCACAACCAAGACCAAATCTTGATATCCATCAATTTTAGTACCAACCAGAGAAGCACAATTAGACATACCAAAAACTTGTAGCATGCTACATGAATGTCTAGATAGCAAGGATACCCAGAGTGAGCTTTGAGCACAGAAGCCAACATCAAAATATTAGACTTCATTATTTTGCAGTAACTATCTTCCGCAGATGTCCCAAAATAAGTACTACCATATCTGGATTAAGGATAACATCCACACTATGTACTCAATAGGATAGATCATTTATGTATATCATCAAGAGAACAACCTTCTGGATCCCAGGTTTTGACATCGATGACAACAATGCTAAGCCATCTCAAAAACTTCTCAACAATCTCCCCCTTTGGCATTGATGGAAAAATAGAAAAACTCAAAAACACAAAACTCCAAAACCCCAAGCACTCCCCCTTTGTTAAGCAATTCAATACCTCTTTTTGTTTTCATTTTCTCTTCATTTTCTCCCCCTTTTTTCCATCAAAGGAAAAGGGCCAAATAAGAACATTCAGCATATCAAGTAAAAATAGTGTTTTTTCACATGAATAATTTTCTTGTACCTTTCTCTCATAGTTGGAAGAATCCTCTTCCAAGCTTGCACTATGGAAACCATTCCAACACACATACTATCTAGTAGAGTCAATAGCATAAATGAAGATGTCTAGTCCAGAGACAAGCACTGTCGTTCACAATCCTCTGCATCAAAAAGTATCCTAGGGAGATGATCCAACTAGACCTCAACAATTTCTTTCACCAACCAGAAATTTTTAACCAAATCTTCCCTCTATCTTTGAGTAGACAATAACTCAGCTTGAAACTATCCAACTCTTATTCTTTGTTTTCCATATTTATCTATGAAGAAGTCAAAACACTTCCCAATATTATTCAATTCATATTCAATAGCTTCAATTTTTCTTCTAAAATTATCAACAACAACAAGCCACTAGAGACAATACCTGTAGATGTCAAACATCTCCTTAATACATTCTCTTGTCTATCCAATGAGCTTGGGTAATTTTTTTTGGATTTGACACACCTTATCTCAATCATAGCTAGGATCTTATGTCCTTCAAGTCCTTCCTACAACATCCTTTCTACAACAAATTCTACCAGATCATCTAGTAGTGAGTCAGAAACAACTAAAATAATAATACCCTTTTTGAGCAGATAACTCAACAAAAGCATCTCCAAATCTAGGACTTCTTTTTGAACAGTAGGCATACCACATTTGACCAACCTTTTTCATATCTCCTTCATCCAACACTTAATGAACTTAATTTAGATTGAAAGAGTCAAATCTAGGTAGAGACTTTTCTTCCTTCTCCTTCTCTTCTGAGATAGTGATGACATCCTTTGTGTTAATTTTCCTCCTTTTAGGTTCTAGAGGGGAACCACCAATGACAACCTCTAACTCCTTCTTACTAGAGGAGGAACCCTTCTCAAACCAACTGGTAGGCATAGCACTAGACATTGTCACACTAGAGCACAGATTCATCTACAATGATGAGAAATAAAATTTGCATGCATCACTTGCTTTATCTTCCATACATTCCAAATATCTGTAAACTTTTTTTCCAATAGGGATGTCAGACTTCCACTTAACATTCTCCTTTGACAATAGCCAACTCAAAAAGTAAAATACTAAACATATGAGTAGAGACCCAAACTGGAAGGGATAACTCTCAACCAAAGACATTCTGACATTCTCAATTATTTTTTTCATTATTAGGCTACACAGGTCAAAATATTTATTTTCATTCACCATCGATGATCAAATTTGTCCAACTCTACTCCCTTCAATCTTAGTGGAATATCGCTACTAGATTCACTATCAACCAACATAGATTCCATCATTTCACTTAGCTTCTTCAATCCTTTTTATCACTCAGTGAAACCTCTTCTCCTTCTTTGCAAACTATGAGAAATAATTTGAAAACTCCACCTTTTAACCTTAATTACTCATTGATGACTTTTCCACCAAAAACTTACATCAATGACGCCATCAATTGTACTTCATTTTTCAATCAATTGGATTAAGCTTCATCATACATCACCAACTGGATCAAACTTATTCAATTTGAAAACACATCAATATTACTTCAGAGAGGTGGAACCATTAGGATATGCATTGCAACACTCCCCTTGAGCTAAGGTAGTTTTCTCATATTCTAGAAGAGCTTGTATCAAGATTTGATAACATAGAAGATTTCTCCACACCCATTTCCTTTTTCTTCCAAACAATGACGGTCTTATTCTTAGATTCATATGATTCTGCAATCCTCTTTTTATTTTTAGGATTTTCTGGAGAAACATATTTATATGTATTAGCATAATGTATGGGTTGACTGCACTTGTAACATCTTTGTCTTGACTTAACTGGGTGAACCCTAAGTTTGAAATAATTAGTTTTGTGACCATAACCATGGAATAAATAGAAATTATAATGAAAGAGATTATTCATTCCATTCCTTCTATTTGGATTAAATAATTTGCTTCTGCAATGAATTTCTTTGTGACCAAACTTGTGATAGTTAAAGCATTGAGTACTTGGTTCCTTCTTGCTTCGACACTATACAACCTTATGTCCAAAATTTTTGTTAAGAAAACAATACCTATTAAATGATAAGTACCTTTGAGCATTTGGTTTCCTGACCGAAGGTATTTTTGTACATGTTCTAGAGTTCTGAACCTTGCTTGTTATAACAGATCTAGCTTCAACTTGAACTACTTTGTCTTCACCCTTAGTGTTCTAATTTGAGCTTTCACCAGCGAAGCCAAGTCCTCCCTTATCCTTATGGCATTTCTATAGGGACAAGACTTGATCTAGAATTATGCTACTTTCACATACTCTTTCTTTTTATTTCAGCCTTCTTAACTCTTTCTCTAACTTTTCATTTTCCTCTAATCTCCATTTGATGGTATCCTTGAGGTTTTCTTCAGTCTTCTTCCATTCTTCTATTTTTTGTTTGATGGTATCTTTGATATTTTCTTCAATCTTCTTGCATTCATTCAATTGTTTCTTTAAATCCACAATACTTTCCTTTGACTCCTTTAATTTTTGGTTGAGCTCTCTATGTCTTGCTTTGAATTTTCATATTTGATCCCTTAGCTTTAAGGTACAAGCATTTTCCTTGAGGTTTTCTTTCAATTCTTCATTTTTATATTTTTTTCTTTCCATATCATCTAAAATTATCCTCAGTTCTTCCTCAAAGTAATAATCTCTTGCCATCTTCTTGAAGCTACCAAGATCTCCCTCAAGTGGTTAAGCTCTATCTATAAGGGACCATGCTCTGATACCAATTGTTGAACAATCCAGATAACTGGGATGGGGGTGAATCAGTTATCATACAAAAATTTCCTTACTTTAATTAATCTAGAGTAGGCTTATATCAATCAGATAATAATCAAACTGATATGAACATGAAAGCACATAACAACACCATGCATAATAGACACCATAATTAATGTGGAAACCCAAGGGAAAAACCATGGAGAATGATAATTCTCAATTATAAAACACCGGTTAAGGTGACACAGGTTAAAGTGATTTTTACAAGGGCTCACCACCAAATTTCTCATTGCATGGGTAAGGCTCACTGTCAGTGGGCTCACTGCCTAATTAAAACATCTAATTACAAAATTGTATCACTAAAAAAAGTGAACTGATGAAGCTGCATCTACATATGCATGAAGTTAGTTCTGGTTTAGAGCACAATATCTCTCTACAGTAGATCCAATCAAGAATCTTCTACACACCTTCCTAACACAACATTTGCAAAGCAGATTACTTCTTCTTGACACTTTCCTTCATCTTTATTATCACATAATCCTTCACACCCTTTTATCTACTCACACACACCATACACCACACTTATTACTTCATCAAAAAATAACAACTTTTACTTATACCATTCCATGCCTTCATGAACTTCTAAGTCAACCAAACACAATGTCTTCATAATATCCTAGGTCAGCCAAACACAATTTGAATTAGGTCACCACAAAATATTCCCATGGTGGAAATGAGTGAAACATGGGCCAATCAGAACCTCCTCACTCAAATCAACATGCTACATGATATCCAAAAATAGAATATACTCATTACAATGCAAACAATGTTCTGAAAAACATTAACCAATTTCTAGATCAGCCTGAACCCAAAAGATAAGTCGCACATAAACATCTTACCACATTACCAAGGGACCCATAAAAATGTCATACATAAGATAGGTCCATCACATAACATAATTATCAAAATATAGCAAACTTTGAATTACATGAAATATATTCCAGATTCGAATGGGAATGCGACAACCAAGACCAAATCTTGATATCCACAATTTCAGTACCAACCGGAGAAGCACAATTATACATACCAAAAAATTGTAACATGCTACATGAATTTTTGGATAGCAAGGATACCTAGAGTAATATTTGAGCACAACAACCAAGATCAAAAGATTATACTTCATTATTCTGCATTAACTATCTTCCATAGATGTCCCAAAAGAAGTACTGCCATATCCAAATCAAGGATAAAACCCACACTACATACTCAATAGGGTATATCATTTATGTATATCATCTAGAGTGGAATCTTCTAGATCCCAGGTTTTGACATCTATGACAACAATGCTAATTCATCTCAACAACTTCTCAACAAAATGTAGTGTAGAAAATTATATGCTCTTCTTGGAGATGGTACAATTTCACACTTAATTTGGACCTATTTTAGCACCCTTGCATTCATGAAACTTTAAATAATCAATAATAGGCCCCTAAGACTCTTTATTTTGGATCTCAAGGCTTATTTTGACCAAAATCTTGACAAAATCAATAAATACATTCAAATTTCTAACAACCCAACATTTACTCACCCCAAAAAGCTAGGGTGGGACTCATATGCCAACTTGGGCATATGAGTACCCCTAGGTGGGACCCATACACCACAAGTAGCGTATGAGTCCTGCATATTCTAGCATTTGAGATCTAATGCAATTCAAGATCTAAGAATTCACAAGCACTCCATCATACTTTCACAAGAGCATTCAAGAGCAAGTAGCAAGCAAAATTTGAAGACATGGAGAAGCATAATAGTGTTTTTTCAAGTCTTCAAGCTCACTTTCATTCAAGATCTAGTATTTTTAAGGATTGAAGATGGTTTCCTATGGTGAATCATGATAGATTCTAGGTTGGAGAGATGCAACTAGCCATTTAACCAAGCCTAATGACTTGTTTTCTAAGTGATTCCATCATCCATTATCACTCTAATTTCTACCTAAAGGAAGGTACATGCATTATTATTATGTATTAGGGTGATTAGAGATCTCCCCAAAGTGAGTCATCATTCCATGTTTCATTCATGCATCTTATTATAGCACATTAGAATAGGGTTTCATTGCATTTTAGATCTCCTAATCTTAGATGCACTTAAGATTAGGGCTTGCACTCACATTTAATTTCAAGATCCATTGTTTCTATTAAGGTTTAACAACCAAACTAGGGGTTTGGACAAGGAAAACCCCCCATAAGCAAATCAACACAATATTCTATTTTACAGGTTTTGTAATAGATTCAAATCAAGAAATCAGGTTTAGAAGGAAGAGAAAAGATAGGAGAATAGATTCAAATCTTAACTTTCTAAAAAGTAGAATGGGATTTATGCACCACTTATGGTGTATGAGTCCTGGTATAGTTCTTTTTATGTGTTTCAGAGGATTGAGACTTGTCACTGCTAGATTCCACTTCTTCCCAGAAGTCCTAAACTGGGACTAAATCATCCCTATTGACATATGAGTTCTAGTGAGCATTAAAGTCAGTATTTCCAGGATTCTAGACCCTCATTAAATCCACTTCAATTTCCAGTTGCACCTCTATACTTTCTCATTCTTTTATTCTGCATTTCAATTTCATATTCTAGGTCATATAGTTGTGTTTTCCACATCTTTACATTCCTTGTCTTTCCAAGCCCTAGCTTGGTGGTGAACCCCATTTTAACCTTTAATTACACCCTAGGATAGAATTTAGTAGATCTCTTTCTATCATTCTATCCTTTGATTGAGATCTCTAAGGTTTCCTTGAGTGAAACATGTAGAAAATCAGTCGTTGTGTGTCCTAAAACATTTAACAATGACCATTTTTTTAGGTTTCAATTATTAATCAATATCCTTTCTATATATCATATCACACATGATGAAGCAAGGAAGAGTGTTAATTTCACACCAAATTTTATCATTATTTAAGATTTGTATGAAAAAAGATATTGATGTATTTGGGAAGATTGATCATCAATCTAGAGTGTAAATCTTCACTCATTTCTATCTCATTTTTTCATCTACAGATGTAGACACTCAATCTAGTGTGGATAATTTTAAGTAAAAGCATGGCCATTTGAATCTTGGTTTTAGTTCATGAAATAGATGAAAATAGGTTCTCCAAAATGAATTGATGAACAATGATGAGGTGAGGGACCTATTTCTCTAATTTCATTCAAAATGTAAGCTATAGAAGGCATATCTAAAAAACTAAAAAAACTAAATATCAAAATGTAGATCTAGAAAGGGGGAAATGTTGTGTACCTGTCACCAAAGATGCTTTTTCAGACCTCATTTAGGACTTATTCACCCTATGGCGATTGCATCCTAACTAGGGCTCCTGGAAAATGGTTTATGGGTTCTCTTCTACTTAGTCTACACTACTAGATTCCAAATGTTCACTATCGGATAGCCATAAATAAAATTTGTAGAAGATTTTCATGATTTTACAAATTTTCTTGTAACTTTGACAAGTTTTTAATTTTCTTCAATTTTTCTCTTCAAATTCAATCTTCAACCTAAAATTTGTAATCACACATCAAAGAGAGAAAAAATGTTGTTTGTTAGGTGAATGGGGTTTTCCTTGGTTAAACCCCATATTGGTAATTAAACCTTGAAATGAAACAATGAAATAGCATGAAGGAATGATGAATGAAGAAATCAATGTAACAACTCACCAAACCTTATTTGAAACCTTGGAGTTAAAATATGTAAATTTGCATGAAGTGGCCTCAATGAATGGGGATCTTGATCATGAAACTTGATGTGAAACAATGCTTTTGAACACTTGAGTAGATCTTGAACTCTACATCACCACATTATCTCAAAAAACATGTGTGATGCAATAAATATTTGACATGATGATAGGAATCTTGATTACTGCAAAAATTTTCAATAAATCTTCCCTTGAATGCCTTTAAATTTCTCTTGAATTCTCTTGATAATGTTCACTTGAATTCTTTAGGTGCTCTCTTGAAATTCTCTAGGTGAAACTAAGTGAAATGGTCTTGTATTTATACATATCTTACAATTAATTCTTGAAATTCAAATATCACAAGCCAACATTGAATTATAGATTTGAAATCATTAAAATATTTCCAAAAGCATATTTGAGAGGGGGTACTAGGTCTAAGTGAGGACCCATTTTCCATAGGGTGAATTGGTCCTAGGTAACTTACCTAGGACACACATCATGAAATATTAAACATTATGTAAAAATAGGGTCCTAGGTCTAAGTTAAAACCCATTCACCCTATGGCGAATGGGTCCTAGGTCACTTACCTAGGACACACATCTTCCAAAGTTAAGTGTTGTGAAATGGAATTTATGAATTTTGGGTTTTATCTTTCAAAATTTGCATTTAATTAATCTTGGATTTGAATTAAAGGGGCCATTTAAGGAAAATTAACCTCAATTAATTAATAAATCCCTAGTTTAATGTGAAAGTGTAAAGGTACACCTTAAAAAATTAAAAATAAGGCACAATTAATTCCATTTTATTAAAAAGGGCCCTAAAATTAATGTGAATATGGAAAATATATTACAACACTAAATTAAGATAGCATTAGGCTCATTTTAATACTAATTATTCTCAAATTATGTGTGAAAATGGGATACTTTTTCCTACACTACATTTTTCCCCCACTCTAGCAAGAGGGTGACCCCATGTCAAAATTACAATAAAGTAGACATTCAAGAAACTTATGTATGCAAAAACGACAAAGATCCACAATCATACAACATCAAAGACTAGGAAGATCAAGCCTAAACTATCCAACATGGTGTGGAACACGTCTAAGCTATCAATTTTTTTTTGTCGCTCTCACTCTATGGTAGTGGAACCTCAGGCTATCCACCAGGTGAATATCCCAAAAGGATGGAAAATGATAGAATCATATTAGGCTCTCATACCATATCAAATATCCTCTTGAAAACTTTAACACAACACCACAATTCTAGGTAAGGCTCTAGAGTCAAGCAAGTTGTGTTATGTTAGTTGGTATTGAATTTAGAGTTTGAGATTCATAGGGCTTAACAATATGCATTATGCTAAACACCTATAAACAGGGCAAGGCTCCACAAGAAACCAAGGTACATTAATCTTGGTGGCCTTGAATTTAGGTTTTTGGGCTTCATAAGGCTAGCAAGTTGTGTTATGCTAACTATGAACCAAGATCCCTCTAAAACCTACAAAACACCAGAGATAAACACCTTATAAGATTGAAATGCAAGTTAGAATCTAAGTTCCCCATGAAATCCATTTGCAATGCTTAAAATAGGAAAAAGGAATGAAGAACACAATGAAATAGATTAAATCCTATTAAAACAAGCAAACTCTTGATCCCATGGGGGAATTGGTGCCAATTTGATGTGAAAATTGGCCCTTTCCCAACTCCAATGATGCAATGTTGATTTGCTGATGAAGATTGACCCACTTTGATGAAGATTGATGAATTCTCCAAGATAAAACCTACATAACCTAGCTATAAACTCAATGATATGGATGAATATTGCTAAATATTTGAGTATAGTAAGTTTACTCAAACTATCCCTCCTGAAATGAGGAGATTAGCCTCTTATTTATAGAATGAGAAGATGGAAGAATGTCCAAAATAGAGTAATGTGGGACTAATAATTAGCCAATGGAAAAGTTCCACTTGTCAACTTATGAGTGGATGGAGGATGTGCAAGTTTTGAAGAATGTGTCAATAAATGCATATATTTGAATTTTGAATTTGTTGAAACAACATGTAAGAGGGAAAGAGAGTGCATTGAATGCCACTTGGCTCAAGGCAAAAGGACTTTGTAAGAGGATTAAATGCCTTGTTGGAAGGACAAAGTCCACTTGGATTTTGAATTCAAATTTGAGGAATATTCCTTTAAAGATGCCTTGTGAGGAAAATAGAGATTTAATAAATGAATTAAATCTATTTTCATGTCAAAATGGTAAAAGATGGAGGATGGGACATAAAAAAGGTTAAATTAATCAAGGTTAATTAATTTAATGAGAGATTAGTTGATGTGACAAATTTGACTTAGATTTGTGGATTTATTTAAATAAAATATGAGAAGAATATGATAAAGGGATTAATTAAATAAGGACTTTTGATTTATTTAATTAAAAGAGATGATGTTAGATTAAACTAAATAAAGTTTTAATTTATTTAATTTAATAGACAGACTTTAGAGATTTAATCAAATAAAATTAGTTATTTAATTAAATAGGGATAATTAAATCAGATTGATTAATTTAATTAACAAGAAAGGATGACTTAATTAGGTAGATGATTTATTTAATTAAGGGAGAGAAATTGATGAATTTAATCAAATAAGGGAATTTGATTAAATGGTTAGACCGAGGGATAATTTAGGATGAAACGGTATTAGTGGTCAGGATCAGATGCGCAATGTCAATTGGTATATTTTCCATGTCTACACTAACACTTATGAACAATAATGCTAGTAAAAGTTTTTTTTCAAAGGAATTTTTCTTAGTTCGTGTAAGGTCTTCTTCTTAGGGAACATGCCTAATGTCACTAAGAGAGGACAAGTCAAGAGTAAAAGATTCACAACTTAGGGAATGTAGTGTGTCACATCACCACTAAGAGGAAAGTTGTATGCTAAGAAATATCACACTCTTGAAGGAAATCAAACCTAATGACACCACCAAGAAATGGGTGCATCACAATCTTGAATCTAAATAAAATCACACCATGAAACTTGAAAAATGTCAAAAGATATTATTGATATATTCCCCAACTTTAAAGTGGTTGTTAACACCATTGTTGTGAGAAATTGCTTTAAAGTAGCCAATGTTCAATCCTAAGACATGAGAGATTCCTCAAAAATCCATTTGAAAAGTCATATTTTTTGAAATAAAGCTATTCCATGAAAAAGGAAGGAAGGGTTTCCCCCAAAAATACATAAGGGATCTATGGATTCCGGATCAGAATATCTTTGCTAAATTTTGTCATAGAGCTCAGAAATGTCACCATTCCCAAAATACTTATAGAACTAGAAGAATGACACAAAGAGAGAAAAAAAAAAGAAAAGAAAAATCCTTTCAGGTCACATGGAAGAGACCTAAATTTTTCAATGCCTTGCATCATCCCCAAAAGGAAAACACAAGATAAGTGAAAAGATAAAAAAATGTTTACAACATAGAGAAGAATGTAGATACATATAGAGGAATGCACAAAGAGAGAGAGAGAGAGAGAGAGAGAGAGAGAGAGAGAGAGAGAGAGAGAGAGAGAGAAATGAAATGGTATAGGGGATCACATTATGTACATGCCATCACATAAAGAAACATGAAAAAGAAAACAATGCAAAATACTAGTAAGGCACACGTGAGTCAACCTATAGAAGTCATTTGCATCCCAATATTGATTAGTATATATGGAAGAAAAATGACTAGCCAAAGGGACAACAACAAGTGCCAAAACTAGGAAAAGGCTATCTAACACCATTCCCCCACTATGTGTATGACAAGGATGAGCAGAGATGGGTGATGAGAATGAGCTTCTTGCAATAAAGAGAATGATTTTGCAATGAATGTAAAACATGTAATAGTGAAGATGTTATGACCCTACAACTATTATATGGAAAGGAGTGAAGGTAATGTTATTCAACTATTTTTTCATAGAAAACATCATCATTAGATAAAAATCATGAAATATCAATTCCAATGCATGACACTTGTCAATAAGATACCCAAGTGTTCTATGATATGCACAATAATTCATCTTTTTCTTAGGTATATATTGCCTCTACTAAGAGGTGGCAGTTTGATCAAACCTTTTTTAAGGAGTTTCCCCATCTCTCATTCAATTTTTGTTTGAGTATGTAAGAATGACAATTATTTGAGTTTGTAAGAGTGACAATTTCATTCACCAATTTTTTGAGGTAGATGTTGAGGAGGGGACCTAAGATTCCCTTATCATTCTTATGAGGCATTAGTTGTTCCTTAGGAAGGAGAACACTTATGTCAGGAGGAGGATTTTGATATCCTAATCCTTTGGTTTGTTCAATAGGAAGTGTAAAGCATGAGAAACTCACTACAATAGTATTCCAAAAAGCAATACATATTGGGTAATCCCACAATACTGGTTTACAATTTTTAGCCAAACTAGACATTGAACTAAATTTTTTTAACTAAATCTTCACTTTCGGGCACCTATAGCAGCTAAACCGTGAGGAATTTGAATATTATGCAAACTAGTGATTTGTAACATTTTGTCTATAGATTCTAAATATTTTTTTTTCAAAAAACATTGAATCAGATTGCACTTTTTCCATCTCCTTAGAAAACTATATTTTAACAATAAACACCATTTTTAAAGAGTGACGTCACTGGCTAACACATATCTTTTTTTTCTATGAAGGATAAAATTATAATTTTTTCAAATTTAGAAATTTGTAACTATGATATCTAGTGCATGGAATTGGTTTTATAGCATTTCATTGAATATTTTTTTCTTAATTAAGTTTCAAAGTTGAACCTTTTACAATTCAGACATGATTCACTAGACAAAGCATAAAAAAATTGTTGGATCAAGGACATCAATATCTAGCCCATTGATAATTTTCAAACAAAAAATTGATAATCTACTATTTTTCCACATGTGCAGAATAGAGAGTTTGATTTTTTTGGTGAAAAACCTATGTTTAATAAAACTCAAAAATAAAATACATAATAAAACCAAAACATATTAAAATTATATTCAATGGATAGCTTGTTATAAGTACTACCATCATCTAGTTGGGTTTGTGAAGTATACTCCATTTTCATCCTCAGCCCAAGCTTCAGAGGGAAAAAATTCTACAGAAATTTGGTGCAAGAGGAGGAGAAGGGAAAAAAAGGGGGGTTCGAATGAACCTAGGTTTGAGCGAACCCCCCTTGGAGGTTTGCTAGAACCAGGGTTTGAATGAACCCTGGTTCGAGCAAACTCCCCCTTTTATTCAATTTTCCATTGTCTTTGTTATAAAAAAATTCCAAAAAAGTGGGTCCCATCATTTAATAGGGTTCACTCGAACTAGGTTCCATTTGAACACCCCAATTCATGTGAACTCCTAAAAAGGAAAAAAAAATCATAGGAGCATTTTTGCAATTTTCCTTCCTCACTAGAATTTCAATTTGATAAAATATCTATAATTGCACAATATAAAGTTATAGTAATGAAGTACAAGTCTCATACACCAGTAGGGTGTTACATTACATTTGTTTCATTGTTACAAGTATAAGTTTTACATTAAAACAATAATTACATTTGTGAAGTAATTTACACATTTTATAGATTGGCTAAGCAACCATACAAGAATAATACAAAGAAGTATATCCATATAATATAATAATCTATGTCCTCAACCTCCATGACTCTTATGGTCTTCCACAAGCCGAGGCCAAGAGTGAGGTTAAGGCACTTTTTCCACCCAAACACAAAGTATTGAACTTCCTCAGGTTTCTTCTTAACACAAAGAAAGCACCGACCTTGATCAAGGAGCCTAGAAACTTGGAATGGTATGAGCAAGATGGGATATCTCAATGTGTGACTGATTCCTATATGCATTTCCTAAACTAGAAAACATAATTCTTGCATATAGTTTGTGGTAGAGACATACATAACATGTAATCTAGGCTTTTCAAAACCATCTATTTCACTAGCACAGTAGATTGGCCAAGCAATAAATAATAAAATGGTAATTTAGAAAAAGTAAATTACCGTCTCTAGGAGCCAATATTCGACATCCTATCCCAAAAGTAATTCCATAGAAAGAGTAAATAATATAGCATCTCACAAGTTTGTTTAAGTTCAAGCATTCACTAATCATTGAGTTCTTTTGGAAACACATTTTTGACTCCAATGTTTGTTATTTTGGTTTCAATGTCCATCTAAATTTACAATTCCAACAAAATGAAATACTCCATAAGAAAAATAAGATGTTTATTTTTAATTCTACAACCAATAGTTTACTCGATTTAATTAGATTACTTACATTCCAAATATAGGTATATATATGTTTTTTACCTATTTCACTATTTAGATATTATTTGGTATTCATACACAGTATCTTGGGAAAATAACCTTGCATATATATGTATATATATATGAATATATATACATATTTATATTTATATGTTTTACATAACATAAATTTTGATTACATCAAAGATTAATTACTAGCCAAATAGAGATTCTAACAATAATTTATACATATAAATACTACCAACTACATAAATGTATACATATATATATATATATAGATATATTTGCAAACTCAAAATAAATCATAGTGAAAAATCGCATCCATATATACATATATATATCTAGAGATTTAAGTTCCATGTAAGGGAATTACAAATATGTAAATCACAATCATATACATATTTATACTAGGAAATTTTCATATTTCAATATAAGGTAGTGAGAGAAAGGGAAGAGGGAGAGCGATGGCCTCCATGAGGTGAGATGCCTATGAAAAGGTAGTTTCCTTTCCACAACACAACCTACCCATAGCTAAGGGTTGTGGTAAATATAATTAAATTCTTAAAATATATTCACAAGACTTACTCCTAAATATAAACGCAAAGTAGTGATTCAATAATGGAATTGGTATTTTCATTTAGCAAAATACATATATAAAACATTAATTTATTCCATGTCATTTACATATAGTATGTTTATTTATATACATATGTATATGTGTGTGTATATATATATGTGTGTGTGTGTGTATCCATTTATGTATAAATATATATATTGAAAGGAATAAAAATATGTAGTTCTAGTACAACCATGAAAGCAGTTATTTTCTTACATAAAATAAATGAGTTTAATTTCAGAATGTGTAATCAATTTGATATCAATAATGAGACTTATGCTTACAAAAACGGGGATTATTCCAAACAATTATTCACACAAATAGAGATTTAATTTAATGGTAATTGCATAAAAACTTGGAAAAAAATTATCCTATTTGGTTCACTTCTTGTTCTCCTTTATTTTCCATTGTTCTTCTTCTACTTTCCCCAATTTCCCTAACTCTATTTTTTTTTTTAATTTTTCAAATTGAAATTTGAGAAAAAGGAATATAAAGTTCTAAACAAATCTTTTGGTATTGAGAGAATAAGAGATTATACTCTTTTATTATTTTCCTTTCTTTTTCCCATCTTTGTTTTTCTTTGTTTTTTGGTTTTATTTTCCAAATTTTTCCTTCTTTTCTTCTAGTTTTCTAATTTTCTATTGTTTTCTTCCCCATCGTTTTGTTTTCAAAAATATTTCTTTCTTTTCCATGATTTATTTCATATATATCCAATAAAACTAATTTTTAAATAGCAAACATGATTTTCTAGCCATGCATCACAATTATGCTCAAAATAATAAATAATAATAATTTAATCTTCAAATGAAATTAATAGTTAAAATAAAAACTATTTCTTTTATTTTCCATGTGCATTTAATTTTACTACTAATTAATTAAATAACCAACTATAAAGTAAGAAACAATATAAAATGATTAAATAAATGAAATTTTAAATGCAACTATATATTTACTAAGTGTTTTTGTGTGTGAGAGACACCATTCCATCTTAACCCTACCAAGTAGCTAGCCTCCTCTACCTTAACCACACCCTTGGTCTTCAACAACCTACAACTCATGAAAACTCAGGCACCCATTAATATATTAGTGTCCAAAAATAAATTTTTCGAGCAATATAATTCATCATTCTAAAATAACATTTCCTATATTGCATCTTTTTGAACTAAAATAATATTCATTGCATTTCATCATTTTCAAAATAAAATAATCATTTACTTATTTCATCTTTCAAAATAGCATAATATTTATTCTACCACACACAATAATCCATAATGAATTCCACATAAAGTAAGTTTGGGTAGCATCAAATTCTAAGAGGTGATAGGAATTTTCTCTAAAATTTTGACAATTTCATGCTCATTAGTTATGTCACATCCTTGTTTAGTTAAAATATTAAAGCCTTGGTCTTAAGTCTCTTCTAGATTGATAGGAGTGTTGGTCACTTTTTTAACATAAGATGGATAGGTATGCACTTGATTATAGGAGCTAGGTTCACTCATTGTTGAAAGTTTAGGCTTAGTTTGTGACCCAATTTCAAGATGTAAAAGACCAAACATCTCAAGTTGTGTTGGTTGTTTCATGGAAGGATAAAAGGATGCATTATTCTCAAGATTTTTAAGGAAATCATTTATGAACTCATGCATGCTAGCAACATCTTGTCCAATAATTTCAACTTTACGAGGACACTCATTAAGTGTTGGTTGAGCATGGTTAGAGTCCATTGCATTAGGATCACTGCCAAAAAAACAACTTGAAACATCAACCATGGAGAACAATGACTTCCACACATTGCTAGAATACTTGTCAATTTTCAGATTTTCAGATTTAAAACAAGGTAATTTTCTAATTACACTATGTAAAAATTTGAAAATTAAATCTTGTAAATGCAATTTTGAAATTACACAATGCACTAACTTTATCAAATTAAGCTAGATATGATCAAATTGATGAAATAGAAATTTTGCAAATAGTAATAGAAATCTAAAAGCAGAAAATAGAAATGCAAAAATGAATATTTTAATGTCTAGAAAATTAGAATGCGACCCGATTAGGGACTCATTCGCCGTAGGAAGAATGGGTCCTAGATGAGGGTTTTGAAACAAATTTTTACATGCTTTTTAGTGTTTTTTTAGTGGTTTTCATATTCTGGTTTGTTTTTTATAAAGTAAGCATCATTTACATGGTGTTGTACCCTTGACATAGAGCCACAAGGGCCACTAAATTCCAAGATTAGAAAAGCATCAAAAAAAAATACCAAACCAAAAAAATGACACATGGACTAACAACACACGGACAAATAGCAGACCAACAATAGACTAGTTGGCATTCTCCCATTTCTTGGACAGAAGATGAACCACATCATCTCTGACCCACTCCTGATGGTCATTAGTCTTCTTCGTCTCCATCTCATCCTTCATGACCGCTGATAGGGTACTAGTGGCATAGTGAACCAACTTGATCATGAAACGGGTCAATCCATAGAATTTTTTGTCCAGTTTTTCCATTCTTTCTTTCACCACACAAAGCTCCTTCCAACCACCCATAGTGTAGTCAAGATCATTCTGCTCAACATCTAGTGGTTTTGAAGAGTGGGAGGCCGAAACCTCCTTCTAAGCTTTGCCCTTGTCAGGAATGTAGCAGGGACCTCTGGCCTTCTCTCTCTCCTTGCCCTCTAAAACCTCTTCAAACCTATTGTCTTTACTGTCAAATAGCTCCTCTTCAGTGTCCAAATCTTTAACCTACACTTTTTTCCTATTCTTGGCCAACCTTCCAGAGCACTGAATGATAGCATCACACCTAATAACCATAGTCTCTACAACCACTTTATCACCCAACGAGTCCTTGCTCACAACATTTTTCCCTTTTCTCGAAGGCTCCTTCTCCCCCTTTCCTTTCTTTTTCAAGGCAGGCTTACTCGAAGTCTTATTAGGGGTAGAGTTTAGATCACACAGGCTAGTCTCCACACTAATTTGGGAGGCTCCCTCATTTCCCTTAAGATTTTTAGCAGTTGGTTTGGTTTTTTGAGCATCCACAGGGACCAGGTATTTTTCCTAATAAGGCCCTTAGATTCAGCTAGAGATAAGTTGGTCATAGTGGGAGGCTCAATTTCTTCAATGTGAACATTGGAAATGGGTTTAGGAAGGCATAAAGCTAGATGAAAGTGGTAGATTCCTAGGATAAGACCCTAGTGGAGTGGTAGGGGAGTAGGTTCATTTGAATTTAAAGTGGCAGACTCAACACATTTTTCAACAAAATTTTCAAGGTCCATAAGCAAGAAAAAAAGAAAGCTTAATAAAACTTTATGCCTGAGGTGATTCAACAGAGGGAAATGGTAGAAGTAATAGGTCTTGTACCTACCTTCTAGCATGACATATTTCATCAAGGCAAGGCACACCTGGTTCCATGGCTAAGGGAGAGCCTCCTGTTCAAACTTAGACTAGTGCATCGACATCTCATTCCCCACAAAAAAAATTGTTCATACTTTCATTATCCTGGGTCTTTATGTGTTTCAAATGCTTCATACCAGTACACTGGAGACCCGTCGATTGCGTAATCACTTCCTCATCCATGGTAAATGATATTCCACCCAAAGTGACATGACAATACTTCCAAGAGTTGATGAACTATGCAGACAGATTAGGGTCATGGCCCACAAGTCTCTCCATCAAAGGAACAAGGCCACCTTCGACACAAATGTGCCAGATGAGTAGATCCTTGTGAAATTCAACTCTGTCCACACCCTATCACCTCCCATGATTCCACTTTGCACATAGTATAACTAGAAACCCTGAAAAAATAGGAGGTTAAAGATAATAGAAAGGTGAAAAATCACTTGCATATCAAGGAATTTAAGCCATAAACAATAGCCTTTGCAAAACAAGCCTAAGGATAGATCACACACATGTGTAAATAATTTCCCAAAATTAATCTTAGCAGAAGCATTAATGAGGATATCCTCACACAAACCTCTAAGAAAATAGGACATGATAGGAAGGGAAGGATTGCCTTCCATGTAGTAGAAACACAGAAATCTAGGCAAGATAGCCACAGGGCCAGAGTTAGAAACATCTAAATTGATAACATTCAGGGGTAGGCCAAATTTAGTTATACCACTAAAAGAAGCTATAAGGTGTGAAACCAAAATAGCAGATAAAGAAAAACCAAAAAGGAGCTTTATCTCATAATTACAAGTCACATCAAATTCAAGAACAAGGAACTTGAAAATCTGATAGCTTAAGAAGATCCCCATAAGGAGATTATGAATGGTACAATCCAACTTAGTATTAATCATTAGGTACTTGTCACCGCAAATCATGATTTCCTTTTTCAAAATGGGCTCCATCCCATAATTTGAAAAATTCCACTTGTTAACCATCCCATTAGTACAACTAGTCATCCATCTCATCAAAACAATTAGACCACATAGCCCAATAGATAAGCATGTGGACCCCCTGAATATCTAGCTAGGCACATGTAGATTTTTCATCATGGGTCAAGTAAGGGGTTTGTTCCTTCACTATAATACTCTAAATTCTAGGAGGGAGGTTACCTATATCATGCTAGCATTTAGACAATTTCCAGTGTGTGCCATACTTGGCTAACGCATCAACAACTTGGTTCCCCTCTCTATAAATATGGTTGGCCACTTTTAATTTTATCTTAGACACAAGGAATCTAATGTTAAGAAGAATTTATTTAGTGCTCCATCCTAGCAGTCTATCAAAATTAATAGCATCAATAATGGACTTAGAGTCTCCTTCAATATGCAGGTTCTCAATCCCCAAGGATACAACCATCTATAAACCCTTTAATAGCACTCTAGCTTCCGCTGTCATAGAAGAATGAATACCAATCCCCCCAACATAACCAACCACTAACTTCCCTCTGTGATCCCTGATCACACCTCCTATACTTGCTCTGACTGGTTTTCCCTTAGCAACCCCATCAAATTTCATTTTAAACCAATTCCTATCAAGGGATTTCCAAATAGTGGCTCTCCGAGCTAGAATCCTAGAGTTGTCATAAGAATTGGCATCTAGGTTCTAGTGCCAAGCTTTAGCTATGCTTATTTCCATCTTAGTAGGTCCTTTGTCAAGTTTTTTCCCATATTTTGGTTTGTTATAGCAAGTTTTAGTTTCAATTTTCTATGAATTCAATGTGGAATGTAGGTGCAAATTATGACAAAAAGATAGCCTAGAAAAGCTAGTTTTATATATGCAATTTTTGTTTTAGTTTTTAAATATAAGTAAATGATATGCAAGATGACTTATTTTTTTGTATTTTTAAAATTTAAATAATACAAAATATGCAATTCTTAAAACCTTTAAATGCAATGCAAAGACAAGACACCCTAAATGAGACCTAATTCAATATAAAGAGATGCAAATGAATGAAAAATATAAATCTAGGATGAAAGAAGACTCCCAAAATTAGAAAATCCAAGGATCAAACTCAAGTTTAAAAGGTCAGGTTTTCCAAAATGAATTGATGAAAAATGATGAGGTGAGGGAACTATTTCCCTAATTTCATTCAAAATGCAAGTTATAGAAGATAGATCTAAATACTAACAAAACTAACTACCAAAATGCCGATATGGAAAGCGGAAAATGTTGTGTACCTATCATCAAAGATGTTTTTTCAAACCTCATTGAGGACTCATTCGCCATATGGTGAATGGGTCCTGACTAGAGCTCTTGAAAAATGGTTTTTGGGTTCTCTTCTACTTAGTTTGCACTCTAGATTCCAAGTGTTCACTATCAAATAGCCAAAATAAAATTTGTAGAATATTTTCCATGATTTGACAAGTTTTCTTGCAACTTTGACAACTTTGCAACTTTCTTCAGTTTTTCTCTTCAAATGATCTTCAACCTAAAATTTGAAATCACACATCAAAGAGAGAAAAATGTTGTTTTTTAGGTGAATGGGGGTTTTCCTTTTTCAAACCCTATTTTGGTAATTAAACCTTGAAACAAAATAATTAAATAGTATGAAGGAATGATGAATGAACAAACCAATGTAACAACTCACAAAATCTTATTTGAAACCTTGGAATACAAATATACAAACTTGCATGAAGTTGCCTCAATGAATGAGGATCTAGATCATGAAACTTGATGGGAAAAAATTCTTTTGAACACTTGAATAGGTCTTGAACTCTACATCTCCACAATAGCTCAAACAACATGCATGATGCAATAAATCTTTGACATGATGATAGGAATCTTGATTGTTGCAATAATCTTCAATAAATCTATCCTTGATTTCCTTGAAATTTCTCTTGAATGCTCTTGAAAATTTTCACTTGAGTGCTTTATGTTATTATAAAATTTGGTGGTCGAGAAATTATCAAGAGCAATTATTGTAGAAATTTAACATCAAAGAACATGTTAAAGTGTATGTGAGTTTGTTCATGTTTATGTTATCTTATTTGAGGAGATCTTGTATGACTTCAGTCCTTCAAGGAATCCATTTTTGGGGGGTGAGTTGCAGTCCATTATTGATTCATCATTCATTTATCTTTTAGCCTCTATCCCTCAAAAGGATAAGCTCTCTTTCATTGACATTACCATTGTGGAGGTGGAAACACCAACATGGAGTTTGACTTAGGCAAGCCCCTATATGGCACAACCCTTCCTCTCTCTTTGAATTTGCATGTTTTAGATCTAAAGAAGATTTAGAGAAGTTTGAAGTTCAATTATTAATTATTCCATTCAAACCCTACACCTTGAAAACATATAGAATCTCAGTTATCTTAGCACCTGACAAAGATATGAGAGTGTGAAAAGTAGGAAAGAAGGCTTTGATTTGGCCCTAGAGGAAACAAAAATAGATCTTAGTTTCAGTCAAAAAGAAAATATCGCCCTTGGAAATAACATCCTCCAAAATTAGGCTCAAATTTGAACCATGGGCATGCACAATACATAGTCCATTTTTGAAGTTTTAGTTTGTTTGTAACTTTCTAAATCTATTGTTTTTGTATCAAAATAAACTATTTGCATCAATAGCCTAGTAATTTCAATGCATTTTATTCCAAAATCCATTCCAAGTTTTGTCAAGAGAAAGTTGACTCACCTTTTAGGTTGTCAATTAGTATTATACCTTGTTCAAATTCATCAAACCCCCACTACCTCAAACTCTAAATGACATGTTGTGGATAAGTACCTTGAAATCCTAGGTGAAGTCTTAGGGTTTCACTTTTCCTACATTTCATTTTGGTGAATCCAACATATTAACATTTTAAACCTTCTAAGATATAAAGCAATTCATCATATATCTAGGTTTAACATTGCATTATGTTGCATTTTTCATTTAGGCATTCATTTTTGAATCATAAAAAGCATAAAAATTCAAAAAATTGCATGCAATATTTCATTATAGGTTGAAATAGGGTTAATTTCAATCATCTTATGTTTGATTTACATTCCAATTATATTTAATAATTTGCATTCAATCATTTAAATTTGAAATCAAATCTAAAATTATTCATTACATTCATTTAAGCATCTTGCATATAGCTCAAAAGGTGAAAATTTGCATAGTTTTGTTTTAAAAGGGAATCAACATCATTTTCAGATTTTGGCATATTAGAATTAGTCAATTTATTTTTTTATAAAAGGCCAAAGGCCTAAACTATTTATATTAATCTTAAAGCTGAAATACATTCTTATTTGAAGAATCAGTCAATTGTTGCATCTTAGATTTGGAAATTGCATTTACAAAATTGTTACAATCTATTGCCTCAAAATTTTGCAAATTGTTGCACACTTGAATATTGAATTACATAATCATAAACTAGGAAAATTTTAGAAAAATATTCACTATCACACATATATACACATAGAAACAAGATGTTCAAATAGTATTGTACACACTCAAATTTCAAATTTTACAAAAACCTGTACAGGACATAGTCACCCTAGGCAACCTAGTCCAACCAAATTGAGCCTAAATTTTATGTGTAGAACCTTGTCTCTAGTCTCTTCCCAAATCTAGTATTAGTTTCTAAATATCAATCAAGATTGTAACTATTTGGTTTGCTAAAAACATTGCTAGCTTGATCCCGAGGACATAACAGCATGTTCTCATTGCAAAAATATTGTGTTGTTGTTATTCATGTTCTATTGTCAAATATTGTTAAGAATTTCAAAAAAAATGTTACAAGCATGTGAAAATAAGTTTGTTTCTCCTCTTTTGTTATTTTTATTGATCCCTCTCCCACTATCTCTCTTATGTATGAGGTTAATTTGGTGCAAGAGAATGGGATTATTGACAATCATGTTTGTTCTTCTCCCAATACCTCACCTACTTGTGAAGAAGGTATCTTGGTGTTAGAAGAGCCAATCATTGAGCATCATGAGAACCTTGATTTTTTCTCTCTTAACACCTCTCATACTTGGGAAGATATTGTTGGACAAGAGGATGAAATCATTGATATATCTCTTTTAAAATATAGTAATATGGATGGCATAGATGAAGATGTTAAATTTTCCTTATATCCCCCATCGATAGAAGATCATCAACAAATAGTTAACTTTGTCGAGGTTATGAACACATAATTGGCTATTAGAGATCACCTTTAATTATTGGACCTCATAAAAATCCTTTAATTATTGGAGGTCTCCTAAAATTCCTCTAATTATTGGACCTCCTAAGTCACCTATCATTAAAGGACCTCCTAAACCTCATGGCCATATCTTAAACTTTGTAAAATAACTCACTGGTAATCATGTGTCAAAGCAACCAAGTTATCATATTATTTCTCATACATATAACACAAGGAATAACAAGCAACCAAGACAAACATAAGCCATTCCCTCATCAATACCACTCCCACAACTTGTTTTACCTAGTGCACCTCATTTACAGTCCCAACATAGGGGAAAGGAGTATGATCTCCTAGAAAAAAATTGTGCTACTCCTACTAAGATCTCTTTGTGGGATTTAATTCAAACATCACCTATTTATCATGGCATGCTTCAAAATTATTTCCAAAAATTTGTTTCCCCTCCTAGCATGCAACTAAATGATGTAGAAACATTTTTTGATGGTGTGAATTCAACTAATGTGGATATTGTCTTTCATCATTTGAAGTGAATTACCCCCTTTGGAAACACAAAAATAAATGAGGCATTGATGATAATAGTTTTTATTAATAATTCTATGATTAGGTGTAACCTTATTGATAATCATGTGGAGCTTAATGTTTGTAGTGTTACTATTTTGGAGAAAATTGGAGTGGTCAAGACTAAAGTTCAACATATACTTTGTCTATCTATGGTTTTGACAATGTAGGAAGATAACTGTTTGGTGTAATAGCATTACATGTTAAAGTTGGTTATGTTGTGTTGCAAACGCCCATCCATGTCATGCCCCATGATATTTCATATAATCTTCTCTTGGGTAGACCATGGATTCATGATATGAAAGGAGTTCCTTCAATGCTTCATCATTTAATTAAGTACACATACAAAAATAAGGTTTACAAGATAAAACTTGATCTTAAATCTAAAAAAAAAATTACAAATTGAAACAAGAATGAAGAGTTCCTTTACCAGATTGATCCCAACTTCAAAAATGGAACCTTTACAAATTGAATAAAAAGATGAGTGCCTTTCATAAATAAAAAAGATGTTGGATGATGATTGGGGTTCATCAGATCTCACACATACATTCATGGAGGAATACAAGATTACACAATTAAAATTAGAAAAAAGAAAGAAGTGGCAATGGTATCAACACAATCTATTACTAAATCATCAAAAACATCTAATTCTACAACTTCTAGCAAGGAGGAAAACATAAATTACACATCCACTTATGATGAAACTGATTATAAGAAACCACATTCCTCGAAAGAAATGGAAGCCATTTATGGAAAAGTTTATCAACTTTTGAAACAATTTGGCTATAATAGAAAAGGATGTGATTTAAAATAACATGATATATGTGTCCACATAAAGGTCAACATGCAAGAAACAACAAAAGGTCTTGGTTATTGTCCTTAAAAAATAATAAAAACATCAAAAAGACATTCACTTAATATCAATGTAATCATGCAAGATTCTCCCTTGAGGAAACTTTAAATTTGGTTTATCCAAACAATGATAAATTTGATATAGGTTAAACCACATCACTTGTTGCTTCTTACCATAGGGTAGTTGTAGTATCACAACATACTCACTACCACACTTGGAGGTATAAACTAGGATTTATGCAATCATATTTCATCTTGCAAGGAGAATCATACGATTATCCATCTTGGCTCATCTTTGTCCCTACACTTGGGGGCCAAGGGGTTAGGTTACACTAAAATTTTATGGGGCCCATATGGTACCCCACTCATTATTTTCATTAGAAATGGTCCCTTTAATAGTGATGATAGCATACATCTCCTAGAAAGTGTGACCTTGTCAATTGAAGTATGACCTCCTCAATTTATGTTAGTGTCTCCTTTGTGGTGATATTAGACTTGACATCCTCTATGAGTGTGACTTTTCTTGGCGTATGATGTTCCCTTTGGTGGTAATGCTATGGCTATTATTTCCTAAAGTGTGATCTTTTGTTCCACAACTTGTCTTCTCTTAGCGGTGATATCATGGGTGATATTCCATAAGGTGTGGCTCTTCATGTATTGAGCAATGCCCCTTTTTCATTTTTGTAAAACACCTTTTGTGGTGGTGATTTTTATAACACCCCTTGAGGTTTTGGCCTTGTCTTGTTCTTCCTCTGGGATGTTTATGCACCTTCTTAGGTTATTTTTTCATTCATCCTCATAGACGTTTATGCGCCTTCTTAGGTGATTTTTTTGTCATCCTCTTAGATGTTTATCTGCCTTCATAGGCAAGTTTTTCATTCTTTCTCTTGGATTTTTATGCACCTTATTAGGTGAGGCTTGTTCATCCCCTTGGATGTTAAAAATTTGGCAAGATAGTCCATGGATTTAGCAATGCAGCTTGTTGGTTCATGAACTTGAGCACCCCTTTTAACATGGTCATTGAGCATAACACAACTTGCTTGATAGTATAGCCATGTGTTTCATTAGTGTCTTAGCATAATGTAACTTGCTAGCCTTGTGGAACCCATCATATTGCATAGACACCTAGCATAACATAGTTTGATATCCAATAGATCCATGTGGCTCATGAGTGATTTGGAATAACACAAATTGCTAGTCCTCATGAGAGCGTTGCTTTGTCTAACATTTATTTGATGGATGGAATTGGGTATTTGAGAGAAATTTAAGACTGAGGTCTCTTTTCCTTACCAACTTGAATCCTTTTATTACTAACCTTGTGTTTGTGTTTGTATATGTGTTCTTATGTAACTTGTATCATGTTATGTTTGTATTATGTTGTGTTGTATATTGTGTAGTGTACTTTTTGTGTTCTTTTCATGTATGTTTGCATATGTTGTCTTGATGCATTGCATAAATATGTGTTCCTTTGTTCTTATGTTGGTTTTCCATGGGATCTTGAATCCTAGAGGCTTACACACCTCCCCCTAGATTCATGGTCATCTTATCTCCTCAACATTTGGACAATCAAACCCCTTTTGGTACATTTTTCTACTTTAGTGTGAGTCTGAGTGTAGGTTCATACTCTCACTAAAGTGGGGGCTAAATGTAGCATCGTAAATTGTCACCCATGATAATTTCACACTATGTTTTTCTCCCCCTTAAGTGCATGGACCTAATTGAACATCTAATTTTCTAAATTATGCATTCTATAGCCCATTTGAACAATTATCAAGAAAACCCATGCAAAAAACCAATGTACAAATTTAATATTTTTCTCTCAACACTTTGTACTTTGCAAAATAGGGCCAAGACTATCACCCTAGGTGACTTAGTCCCCCTATTTTTCCTCTAGAATTCAATATGTTAGAGGTGGAATTTTATTATTTTAATTTCAAATGTCAGATGTCGGCTATTGAGATTTATTTTTTGGGAAATTAGAATAATTGCATATAAATATACCTAGTTATTGCATCATTTGAGGGACATCTAGAAATTATTGGAAAATTTGGTGATCAATAAATTATCAAGAGAAATCAAGAGTAGATTTATTGCAGCAATTTAACATCAAATTATCATGTCAAAGTGTATGTGAGTTTGTTAATGTTTATGTTATCATATTATTTTTGACATATAACCCTTGTACGTCTTCAAACAAATCAAGCCAACAATAATAAAACCTTGATGAGATCTTGTATGACTTTAATCCTTCAAGGAAGCCATTTTTGGGTGGTGAGTTGTAGTCCATTATTGATTCATCATTCATTTATCATTTAGCCTCTATCCCTCAGAAAGATAAGCTCTCTTTCATTAGCATTACCATTATGGAGGTGGAAATACCAACATGGGGTTTGACTTAGGCAAGCCCATATATGGCACAACCCTTCTCTCTTTTAATGTGCAGGTTTCAAATCTGAAGAAGATTGGGAGAAGTTTGAAGGTCAATTATTCATTATTGCATTCAAACCCTACACCTTGAAAACATATGAAAAATCATTTATCTTAGCACCTAACAAAGATCCAATAGTTCGACAAGTGGGAAAAGAATATTTTGATTCATCTCTAGAGGATTGAAAAAAAAATCTTAGTTTTAATCAAAATTACATTGTCAACCTTAGAAACAACATCCTCCAAAATCAGGCTCAAATTTTAACTACATGTGCACAGTACTCTACGTAGTCCATTTTCCAAGTCTAAATTTATCTATGACTTCTAGATCTATTGTTTTTGCATCATTAGCCCAGTCATTTCATTGATTTCATTCCAAAATCCATCCCAAGTTTGGTCATGGGAAATTCAAGACTCACCTTTGATGTTATAAGTTACTCTAAAACCTTGTCCATATCCATCAAACCCTCACTACCTCAAACTATAAATGACATGTTGTGGAAAAGTACCTTGAAATCCTAGGTGAAGTCTTCGGGTTTCACTTTTCCTCCATTTCATTTTCTAATGGGATGAATGTTGTTAAGTGGAATTGAATCATCCTCAACATTCATTTTTTAGCATCCACTATTAGGTTAGAAGAAATAAATTGAGCCCATGCTTAGTGGAAGTCTCAAAAGGAGGAAAAATACCAATAGAAATGGTTACATATTTAGGAATGAGATCTTAAACCTAAACTTATACCCATATTAAATGGGTACTCATTACAATTTGAGATCCTAATTAATACTAAATGGGTATCCATTATAAATTTGTACATATTGATGAATGGGTACACATTCAAAAAAAATTAGTTTTCATCATCATGATTTTATTTTTTTCTTTGTTCAAATGGTGAGGGTGACTAGGAAAAGGGCTTCAAATTGGGTCCTCACATCAAGAAACCTCAATAAAAAAAAAAATTACCTCCTCCTTTCATGAGATCTAATGTGCTATATTAATAGGTAGGTGGATTTCTCGTATGCATATTTTTATGTATTTCTTATCAAAAAAATAAATTTCTAAATTTGAATATAGTTTTCAAATTTAAAACCTTAAACCAAATAATGTTAACTAAAAATAGAAGCCCTATGACCTTTAAATTCGAATCTATCAACCCTAAATATAAATTTAAGGTTTGTAACTTAGAGTTTATTTAATTTAATTTAATTTAATTTATGATACAATAGAAACCATCAAAATATCAATTGATCTTTATTAATCGATATATGAATTGATATATTTATCAATGGGTAGATTGATATTTCTACCCGGTTTATGGTTAGCTTACACCACTAACTATATTTAGGGTTTAGGTTTAATGGTTAGTTTACACCACTAATCATATAAATAAGGTTTAGGGTTATTTATCAACAATGTATTTTAACTTAGATATTCATATTAAATGTCACTTTTGGTATTTGAACCTAGATCTCCACAATGAAGAACTAACATTTGAATTAACCAATTGAGCTCAACCTAGATTTTACTCTTGTCTCATAATTATTATTAATGTGGTACTAACTTAGTATGTTTTATTAAATTAATATACTTTTTAAAAAATTATGAAATTGATATACTAAAATAAAGATGGTACTTGAGAAATAGACTATAAATTTATTATCAAAGATAGTGGAAGCTATGAAGGTAGAGTTGAGAAAGGAAGTAGAGATTGTCCATTGAAGTAAAAGGATACCAATATATACCTTGATCTATCTAGGATAAAAAATTAGACAAAAACCAAGGCTCATACATTAAAGGAGGTACTTGAAAAATAATTTAGTCTTAAAAGTTAGCCAAAGACAACTAAATTGGAGAGCTATATGTCCAAATATAGGAATTAAAAGTATCTATGGGATCCCATTAATTTCATCAAGGCCATACAAAAATAATTTTAGGAGGAGATCTAATTAAGGTGAAACCTTAAATCACTCTAATTCTATTGTATATGAAGGTGACCCAAAAGTTGAGTGTCATGGTTAAGAAGGAAATAAACACAATAGAGGTGGCATTATGTTTTTTTTATAACATTAGGAAGCTCAATGAACCCTATAAAACTAAGTTATTAGAGAAAATAATCATGAGTAGAACCAATGTTACACAAAATATCAATCACATATATTTAATTGATATAAAACTAGTGAAGAATATAAGGTTCAATTTGATGTCATTATATTTAAATCACCTTTTATCAACTTGTAATTCTCAAGGTATGAATAATTAAATATTTTTCTAATGTAGCGGTCAAAATCGCCTTCATGGAAGAGAGGATCCCTAGAAATTCCTCTTCCCACCAACAACCCACAAACACATTACAAGACCTTCAATTTCAATATTTGGTCAAAATACCCTCCATGGTAAAGAAGATTGTCATAATCCAAGAGTGGACATGCCCTAAGTCCCTCAAAGGATTGTAAGGATTATGTTAGTATTGATAATTGGTACCATTACAAGTTTGTGCATAGTTATGGTTGTGGTAATTGAAAAATGGGGTTTGAATGCTATCATAAGGCTTAGGACATAGAGCACACCCACTTTCCAATTACCTCATTAAAGGGTAACCCTAGAGAACTCAATGCAATGGAGAAAGAGATCTTGCAATAGGGTTGTCCTAGGGGTTGATTGTAAACTAATGAGGGGTCCACCACTAAGTATGAACTTGGAAAGACAAATGAAATGTAAGTTGTAATACTAAACCCTAATATGATGTAATGACTTAAAAAATGACCTAGAAAAGTAAATGAAATAGAACAATAAATTGTAGAATAGAATGTGTGCACTTGGAAAAATAAAGATGACTAGAAGGAGATTTGAAATGCTATAAATTCTATCTTTAATGCTGAGTGGGACTCATTCGCAATGTTGGGTGAATCATTCCAAAATATGGGTTTCTGTACGAGAAAAGGAATCTAGAAAATGGGTATCTGAACTGCCAAAATTTGAATTTTGGCCAAAACTAGGACTCATTCACCAGAAGTGGTGCATCATTTCAGTTAGGGTTTTCTAAAACTTCAAGATCTAAATCTTGTCTTTAAGGTCTTCTTTATGCTTCCCAATTGATTTTTGGATCTGAATCTCTATAAATCAACCTGTAGGTGTTCTCCAATGTTCTCCAATGCTTGATGACAGTTTTAACAAATTTAGGCACTTTGAAAACTTTCTCCAATCTTTCTCTTCAATGTATCTTCAATCTAGATCTATAAATCACACACAAAAGAGAGGGAACAATGTTGTTTTGCTAGTGGATAGAGGTTTTCCTTGGTCAAACCCCGTTTTGGTAATCAAACCTAGAATGAAATAGGAATGGAGAATGATGAATGAAAAAAATATGATGGAGACATGTGTGATGGCTCCAATGGATGTAAAACTCTTGCTTGAAAATGAATGAAATAGTTACCATTCACCAAACCCTATTAATAAGAGGCTATAAACATGTGTGAGATGGCTCCAATGGATGTAAATCTTGACTCTTGCTTGAAGTGCTAGATCTTGAATGAAATGCTAGCTTAAATCATAAAACCCTACATCACAATTGTTAGCTCCAAAATAAACATGATGCATGAAGACTTCAACATGATGCTTGATGCTTAAATAATGCTCTAAAATGCTTGATAATCTTCCCTTGAAGACTCTTGAATGCTCTTGTGAGCTCAAACTTGCTATAACGATGGATACTTGAATGCTTGGGGTGAAAATGAGTGAAAGAAACTTGTATTTATACTTAATTATGCAAGAATTCTTGAAATTACAACACTACAAGCCGACCTCAGATCTAGGAGGATAAAATATTGCCAAAAATTTGAATTAATTTTAATTTTGGGCCACACGGACTCATTCGCCCAAGGTGGCAAATGAGTCCCAATAGGTATAATTTTTGGGACTATTTTTAAAAATGCTTAGAAAGGTGTGAAACCAGGTTCGGACCTGAAAATCTAGGTGGGATGCCCAAGGTGGTGAATGAGTCCTAGATCACTAAATTTGGGCCACACAAGCTGAAAACACTTGAATTATGATTGGATTTTGATTTGTGTCAGGATTATCCTCGAAAAGATACATTAAATGAGGCTTGTGGATGCAAAATAAGG
Organism: Sequoia sempervirens; assembly: GCA_007258455.2. Classification (NCBI taxonomy): domain Eukaryota; kingdom Viridiplantae; phylum Streptophyta; class Pinopsida; order Cupressales; family Cupressaceae; genus Sequoia; species Sequoia sempervirens. The sequence goes on from VDFB02055997.1 coordinate 1,005,608, forward strand.
CCAATTAAAGCATAAAGAAGCCTAATTATTAATGGAAACCCTAGAAAAGTGTGAAAGTGTGTTACAGACACTTTACAACACTTTAGAAAAGGCATGATTAAGGTTAAAAATAGATTTATTAAGCGTAGTTAATTAATAAAACCTTAGAGAAGTGTGAAAGTGTGTTACAACACTTCACAACACTTTAGCAAGGTACCATTTTAAGTTCATAAGTTCACAAGGGACCAAGACCTAATGTGAATGTATCAAACACATTACAACACTAAATCAAGGCACCATTAAGCTTAGTTCACAAGGAGGGCCCAAACAAGCAAGGGAAAAGCAGAAGGGATACTTTTTCCTTTACAACAATGGTGAAATTATTGGGCCCTTAACAAATTTGATAAAAAAATGAGATCCATTTGATTGAACTAAATTAGTGGAGGTGGCCTTTGATGCATTCAAAATTTATTCAAGTGTTTTAGTCAAGTTTTGGTCCTATAGAAAATTTTCACATTTACTCTTCATTCTAGAATGTGATGTACCTCTGGCATGGACATAGGTGTGGTATTGATGTAAGAAGGTTGGCCCCAAGCCCTTACCAACAAGTAAATAATTGGGTGTAATTTTTCTAAAATTAATATATATAAAAAATAAATGTTATATATCCTCCATGTTGTCCTTACCTATTGGGATAGAAGCTAAAGATAAAAACAAATCATTTTAACTTGAAATATTTTTTTTAGCAACTTGGGTAAGGATTTATTAAATTATATTAGGATTATTATTTTTAATCAATTTCTATTTTTAGTAAATATAATATTGAGCACTAAAATTTCTTTGGTTTAAGTTTATGAATATATAAAAATATGTAATTATATACATGCATTTATCTATTACACGTGTTACTAATTCAATTTATCACATAACTCTAGATGCTAAACTCCAAACCCTATCAATAAATCCAATTTTTCTTAACCCTTTTTCTGCTAGTGTTAACCAAACCTTATCTACTTTAAAACTTACATCCTAGAACCTAGAAAAACCAAACCCTTTACTCCAATTTCCCAAGTTAAATGTACATGTAACTAACTCATACACGCATGTATATAATGTGTATATATGCATGAATATATATATGTACGTGTATATGGCCATAGTATATTTATGCATGTACATTTCAATTTAATGTATGCATGTATGTACATGTGTGTGTACATATATGTAAATGTAAATGATTTAAATTAAATTAACTTGTATCTTAAAACTAAAATTTATTTATTTTTAACAAATATTTGTGATAGATGTATATAGTAGAGATAAATATTTGTTTGTTTATTTATTTAGATAAATTTGTTTAATTTTTCAACATGGATCTAAGATCTTAATATGTGCATGTGAACCTTAACATTTTAATTTATGTACAAGTAAAATATTTTTCTTCTAATTTAGATGTAGGTGGTGCACATTACATTCCAATGGACAAAAAACTTACAAAGTATAACATGTTATTAGAAGAGGTTTTCCAAATGAGGGTGATCCCACAATATTGGTTTACAATTTTTGGCCACAATGGACACTAAAATATTTTTTTCTAACTAAATCTTCACTTTCGGGCACCTATAGCAGCTAAACTGTAAGGAATTTGAAGATGATGCAAACTAGTGATTTGTGACATTTTTTCTGTAGATTCTAAATATATTTTTTTCAAAATATTCAGAATCAGATTGCACTTCTTTTTCCATCTCCTTCAAAAACTAGTTTTTTTCAGTAAACAACATTTTTAAGGAGTGATGCTCACCGTATAACGCATAACTTTTTTCCATGAAGGATAAATTCAATTTTTTTTGAATTGAGATTTGTAACTATGATATCTAGTGCTTCCAATTGGTTTCATAGTGTTTTATTGAATATTTTTTCCTTAATCAAGTTTTGAAGTTAAACCAATTACAATTCAGACATAGGTGAACCGTATAACATGTAGATTTTTTTGTACATGTATCAATTTTTTTTGTTGGATCAAGGAATTCAATATCTGGTGCACTCATATTTTGAATTTTTTTTTGATAATTTGCTATTTTTCCACATGTGCAAAACATAGAGCTTGATTTTGGTGAAAAACCTATGTATAATAAAACTAAAAAAACAAATACATAATAAAACCAAAACATATTAAATTATGTTCGTTGGATAGCTCGTTCTAAGGACTACCATCATCCAGTTGGGTCTATGAAGTCTCCTCCATTTTCATCCTCAACTCAAGCTTTGAAGCGCAAAATTATGGAGTTTTTTGGTGCTAGAGGGTGAGAAGGTGGGAAAAGGGGGGTTTGGGCGAACCATGGGGGGTTCGAGCGAACCCCCTTTCAAAAAAGGTTTTCTTTGTGTTTTTTGGTGGGAATGGTGGGACCTTCCATTAAATGGCTTCACTTGAACCAAGGTTCTTGAACCCAAAAAAATTTTTTTTTGCATGGGGTCATTTTTTCCAACTTTTCCTTCCTCACTTGAATTGTAAACCAATTTTGTGGGTTTACCCATGAACCAACCTCATATAATAAATCCTTGACATCAAAGCCCCCCAAACATCCCCCAACAAAACCCCCACCCCTTGCACCTAATGAGGCTCACTTGTGGGAAAATATAAATGTACTTAAAAAAAAATGATTTTATCCAAAATGTGTTGAGAACTCCCCCCATTTAGCATGATTTGTATCTTCAATGCAAACCATTTTTCATTTTTTTAGGTCCATTAATGCACACCTAGATAGAATCCACCTATGAAGGGAGGAGATTTGGCAATTCTATATTAATGGATTGTTGTATAGACATATCCTATATCTTCATATTAGTAAACAAACCATTGCCCCAAAGTTTATTGATTATGCCACAAATCAACCTATAAACAAAAATTTAATTTCAATTAGGTGGTGTAGGCATCCAAAAATTGTGGCACATTTTTGGGAGAGATGGTGGATAGTCTTTGATCATCCATCACAAGCTAATTTTGAGGTGCATTTGTATTTTTTGAGGAAATGATAGATAGAGTTTGAATTGGGTTTAAGACCCAACTATTTTGACATGAGATACTTCTAGGGTGTTGGTGGTGGGACATGCCACAACATAGGGTAGGGGCACTCATTAATCAAAATTGATCGATGTCAATTCCACCCATTGTTGATCTTTCTTTACCCAGTATTCCTAATTCCATTCACCAATGGATAGTGGTTTTTAAATTAGGAGAATTAAGTGCACTCTCGAGAAATCTAACTAACCAAGCTACCCATATGGTAGCTAAAGTCAGTTGTAGAGAGCATGGAGGAGATGTTGCTAGTTGTAGCAGTTCACACATGTTGATGCCATATTTTTTGTCAAAATTACAATCAACCATGTTATGTTCCTACTCCTACATCCACTTCAATAGCTATGTATCAAAGGAGAAAACATTCTTAGATTTACTATATTCAATTCATCCTATATAGGTACATGTCACATTTTAATTTTTTTCAAGTGTAGAATGTACATATCAATTTATATTTAGTAATTTGAATTACATATAATGTAAAATATTGGTGTAGATGAGTGGCTCTAGGACCTCACCTTGGCTAGATGAAATCTCTAGATGAAATCTGTTTTGTATTGATAGTTGTACAACTTGGGACACCTTAGGTTGTAAACTAATAAATTGGCCCTAAAACCATAGATATATCTAGTTCTAATTAGTTTCTTTGAAACTTAGATATATTTTTAAAACTTATATATAATTGAATTCAAATACATGAAACATTTTCTACTGCACCAAGGAGGTCATGCCACTTCCATGTCAGACTATCTAAAATGTGTGGTGAGTGCTCCTCCATCATCAGCTACTATGCTTGAGTCATCCTTTTGTGTATTTTCACAAAATGTATCATAATTTGTATTTTGAATTCACTTGATGTATATAATTTTATACTTTTAAAATTATTCTTGAATTTAAATATGCAAGATCATAGCACTATCAAGGTAGCTAGTGGTCCTAACACTAGTTAGGGAGAATTTAGTGAGTCATTGACATCATTCCATATCCTACTAGTAAATCTTCTATGCAATTTCTATAAATTTTATATGGTTACATATTGTAGGTCTTTCCTTATTCTAAAATTAGGAATCTTTTCCTATATATCGAGCTAAGTATATTACATAAACTAACTTCAAAGGAAATATAAGATGGTAGGATTAAAAGAATTTATGATTACATAGGTAGAGGTTTGTATACCCCCTAAGATGTAGTCTATTCCTCTCCTTCTAAGGTGATCACTAGTTGATAAATCATGTGACCTGCATAAGATAATATTATTTATGCTCCAACTTGATGGGAATCAAGGAGTGTGCTCTACCTATAGAATTTTTTAGCCATATCCTAAAGTTATCCACTTTTTTCCAATGGCATGCAAGCCATAAAGCCAATGAAATGCAAGTGATGGATGCTAAGTGATACTCTAGAGGGATAGGTTCTACCAATGGAATGTAGGTCATAGATTTAGTGGCATGTAGATGATGGATGTCAAGTACTATTCTATAGGCTTGGATGGGTTTCACTAGTGGCATGCAGTCCATAGATTTTGTGGTATGTAAGCGATGAATACCATATTCTAACACTTTTCCATCCTAGGGACTTCAAGGAATAGGGGGTTTTAAAGAAGAATAGACAATTGAATAGAAAAGGGAGTTCTAAAGAAGAATAGACAATTGAAGAGTTTGGGATACTCTCTATAGTCAAATCCTTAACATTCCCTATTTTGGAAAGTGGATACCCAAATTAGTAGAGATAGAAAATCTCCTTACATGGGTTAACAATTATTAGGTATTAACTTGTGCACAATATGTTGACATTATTTACATCTCTCAACAAGCCACATAATCCACTTAGATGGGGTGGATAGGAACTTAGAACAACATCATTGGGGTCACATTGCACCCTAGTCTAAACCATTAACAAGCTAAGGCTAAGGAAATAATGTTTCTACAAGGAGAAAAAATAAAGGTGTGATTTATTTTAGTACTTGGGAATTTATCCATCATCAAATTATATGTCATAATAAGACTTTTATTGTATAGATTGCACCATAAATATACATGACTTCATGGAGATCTCATCTTGTTGATTATGTGTGTACCACATAGCAGTAATGCTCCTTAAGTTGTTTAGTTTTTACTTATATTGTCTACTGTGATTAAATGTCACATATAAAAAAAATGTAGTAATTCAAGTCTAATATTACAAATTGGGAAATCTAAAAATAAAAATCTTATTCTTTAGAAAGGTAAATGAGCTAAATTGTCCTTAATAAGTTAATTCATGGGATTTTATTAAGTTTAATGTAATAAAATAAATGATTATATTATAACTTTATATAATGTCACCATGACGGATGATGTCATCTATTAATAAATTTTAGTCATTTCATTACTTTTATGATGTCATTTTGAAGAGGCCTATTTTATGTAATTTTTTTCTAATGGTAATGATTCTATTTTTCATTTTTAATATTATGATCATATACAAATATGCCTATTTATATGAGCAAATAATATGAGACCAATGATACATACTCTTTTTCCATGCCAGTATGAAACCAATACAAGTTCCTTTTGAACATATACATTAAAAATTATCTATGAAAAATCAAGAGTAACAATTTAAAAATCTACTTATTTAAAGACCACATCCACACTAAAAATAATCTATAAAAAATCAAGAATCACAACTTAAAATTTGACATTAGATATTCCTCTTCAAAATTTAAACTACATTTAACGAATTAAACACTCCTTAAACCTTTTCAAAGATATTGTGAAATAATCCCTCCTTTTATAAAATGCACCTGTTTACTAAGAGCATTAAATTATATGAAGAGCAATATGATAATTTTGTTCAAAATAGTTCATGTTGATCACTTGAGACAAATTTCCAACAATTTTCAGTTGGTAAAAATCATTACAACAAAACCAAAAGCACAACTATGAATTACGACAAGAACATTTAGGTTGGGTTTTAGTGGCATAATTCCTAATGAATACGTACTCATAGATGCCATGATTATCTTACTGTTTAACATAATATACAACAATGGGGCTGCGCACACTGTAGTTGCCATAGCTCCAAGTCAATGCACCTGATAGTAAAGCATAATCATCTGGTACAATTCGACTTTCAATTTTCAAATTGTATAACTTCTTCTGGTTGGAGGACGTGAAAGTGAGTGTATTTGGTTCTACTGTCACGTTCATTCCAAAGGGCGCATCTATTTTAGCTTCGTAGGTAGATTTTGCAGGTCCTACATTTGTAACTGTTCTTGGAAATTGAGCAAAAATGGGCTCACTTACATTGCTAATAACCATTATGGAAGGATAGTTAAATTCCCATACTCCATTTTTAGATAAATTTGAAGAACAAGTGATGAATTCTCCTGTTAGTAAACGTAAAGATGTTTCATTGTATCCTTGGCTACATAGCATATTGATATAAGAATTTACATCGGCGTCATACACAAGCCCCGGATTGATGGCCTTGAGGGGATTAATCTGTCCTGCACCATATCCTAATTCTGCAGCTTGATTGCCATCTAATGTTGCATCCAGTGTTGATGCTGCATCACAAATGAAATTGTGAGGATATTTAAGAAAAATAAATGAATATATACAATTTTTGTGTTGTGGAATGGGTATCCACCTGTGGTCATGAGAGCGGACTTGATAGCAGCAGGAGACCAATCAGGATGAAATGACCTGACATAGGCAGCTGCTCCTGTGGCATGAGGGGTTGCCATGGATGTTCCAGAGACTATATTAAAACCCACTACTCTTTTGTCCAAAGGATCCATGCTCATTGGTGCAGCTTTTGACCAAGCCGCTAGAATATCTACACCTGGTGCGGTGATGTCAGGCTGCCAAGCAAATATGACAGGAATGGATTAGTTTAGTAGTTAATTAAGGCCAATACAAATCCCCTGGAAATGAAATTTCAAATTCCAATCAGATATATTAGTTTTCATACCTTTAGAAGATCTGGTGTGATTTTGTTGGGACCTTTAGATGAGAATGAAGCTACTATAGGTGCAGGTAAATCATTCCCAGCTACACTTTTTGCTATACTTGCAGTAGGAGACCTAGTGAAATGTACAGAATTAAAACATAAACCGTCTCTTAAAGCATGGATTTATTTAGAATTTTCATACTAACACACTCACTACAAACATGGTTTTATTTAGAATTTTCATTTAGTTGTTAAACTACCCATGTTAGAGCTCTTAGGTTTTTTATTTCAAAAAAAAAATTGTTCTATCATAAATAATCTTTCAAAATGTGAAAATTTATTCTATTTTTATTAATTTTGAATAGTGTTCAAACTTTTAAATCAATTTTTGTTAGGAAAAAAGGTGTCTCAATCTTTGATTATTCTTAGTATGTTTATTTATTTAGTTATCTATTTTATAACTAACATAGAGTCGGAAGTGGAATGTTATTGTCATAGGTGGAGTTTGTATGAAGGCTTTTTCTATTTCATGTTGAGTTTACATGGAATGTGAACATTTTGGAGGTGCAATTATATTTTGACAGATGTAGGTTTTGTATGTGCAGGTTTAGTGACAGTTGGTAGTTGCAATATTGCATGTATTGACAAGTGGAAAATTATCATTATGCATGTGCAATTGGTTTGACACTTTCTATGTTGCATCTTCAGCCTTAGGCATTGGATTTTAAAAATATCTTATTAATGCATTGTAAGCTCCTAAATATTCAGCACTTGTATTTTGGAGTTGTATATTATTGTTTGTTAGGTATTGTTATGCTACCAAAATTAATCAAGAATCAAGAAAAACTGTGAAGACTCTTGCAATTATATTATAACTTGTTTGTTGTTGATTTGGAGTGGGATTTTTCTCTTGAAAAAGTTTTCCCCACATAAAATTATGTGTTATATCTTCATTGTTCATCTATTTATGATATGTGTGTGCATCCAAGTCTGTAAATATAAAGATATTTAAAGAATTTTTGTGCAACTACTCTTGCTTAGATTGATGTAGGAAGCATCTTTTGTACACTCGACTTCCTTTCAATTTTAGATGTAATTATTGATAATTGGATGACCATATGAAGGAGTCCTACCAACACTAGAACAAACACTATAATTTTGGAGGGGCCTATTTGCACTTAGTATTATCTCTGATCTTGGAGGGCCCATCTGCACCCAACATCATCCTAAATCATCCTAAACTGCAAGAAATATTAGTAGAGGTAGAATTCTAACACATTATGGCACTTATATTTTAAAGGCAGCTTACTAATTTTGAAATTAAAAATAAATTGTAAAAAACTGATTATATTTAGATGATCATTCACCACCCTATCCAATCCTTTTAAGTCTTTCTAAACCTAGAATAGCTTAAATCTCCCCATAAAAATACAGCACTGCACATTTTACAGCTTAAATATTCTAAAATTTTGAATCTTTCTTAATTTCTTTGTGAAAGAGGAGAAAAGCTTTTAAAATAGATGACATTCAAAGAGATTTAGATACATCTGCTCTTAATCAGACTATAAAATATCAAATCCTAATTATGTTGAGCTTTTATGGACCAGCTAGGACTCGAATTTAGGACATTCCATTTGCTGTTGGAGTGCTCTACTAACTAAGCTACTGACCTGTATAGAACCAGCCCCTCTTCAGTCCAGATTAGCTTATGACCAACACCCCCCCTTAAGCCACTCTAATAGAATGTTTGGAGCTCCTAACCTGGCCTGGCTCTGATACCATGTTGAGCTTTCATGGACCAGATATGTTGAGAAGTGATGCGTGAGCCTCACTGCCATCCAATTCACTAAGGATGTCATGCAGAGTTATTAGTAAACAATTAGTTTTTGATAACTGTTTGTAACTGCATGTTGACTGTAACTATCATGTGTAGTCTTATGTTTAGACAATCTATTTTAATCCAATGTTTGCATGAACTATATTTAGAATTATAATTGAAAACCTCTATAAAGAAAGGTAATTTGTAATGATAATTTGTAATGGATTTAATTATCAGAGACATAATAAAGCTATCGTGTGTTCTTGTAAATACAAGACTCTGTTCTCTATTTCTTTCATTGTGTTCTGGCTGGGCTGCATAACGTAATCCTTTAGAGAAGCTGAATAAAAAGATTGTGTTTGTGTATTTTCTGTGCAAGTGCTTTTTTTTCTGTTTTTAGTTTATCTCTGTTCTGAAAATCTACAAAATAGGACTCGAACCTAAGCCCTTCCACTTGCTGCTGAAGTGCTCTACAACTGAGCTACTAGCCGTATAGAACCAGCCCCTCTTTTATCCAAGAAGACTTATTGGATTAGCCAATGCTGTTCACGACATTTTTCCGAAATTCTGCTATGGACATATTAATGAGGTTTCATTAATCTGTTGGGTTGTGGTCTGATTTATTTAGTAGAAGTCCTAGGTGACTTTCGAATCCATCAAACACAACTTTTACGGGGAGAAAAGTAATTCATTCATTTATTGCATTTACCTTGTAGAATTGATGTAAGATCTGATAACCTCTCCCTGATCGGTTGATATAACTGTGGCAGGGACCATGAACGAGAAAGCTGTATCATTCATAGAATCATACATTATTATAGCACCTGCCCCTCCAGAAGCATACACTCCACCATCTGGCAGATCATAAGGGCTTGATAAGTAGCAAAGTACTATTTTTCCTTCAACTAAATTGCGATCCAGGGAATATAACCCGCAACCACTGACAAAATTCACAATCATACAAATAGAGAGCTTTGAGTTCAATAAAATGAGCAAATCCAATTTAAGTAATTCTTAATCAATATCATTTGATGTGGTTATGCATTTCACCTTGAGTCCGAGGATGAAAATCCGCCAGAAACATTAGCAGCGTCTCCTCCATATACTAGAGGATACCAAGGCTGATCCATAGTGAATGTGTTTATAGCATTCCCCTATTTCACCATTAAACTCAACACATTAGAACTTTGATCACTTAATATCAGAGGAACACAATGATATTTGATTTACCTCGAAAGACATTTGATTTCCCAAAATAAGTTGTGATTTGAATTGGCGATCAATGGTGCTTGCAGCCACTGTCAGAGACCATGGTGAAAAATTGCAAACAGTTCCAATAGAGTAATCGTTACAAGCACCATTTGATGTTAAGATTCCTCTCTTCATTGCATGGAATGCTCCTATTGCAATGCTATCTTCAAAGTAGTCAAGAACGGAGAATACAGTTGATTGCCCAATTGAAACAGAAATGACATCCACACCGTCATAAATTGCATCATCAAATGCGGCAAGGAGATCTACATTGGTGCAATAACCTGACCAGCAAACCTTGTATATAGCAATCCTTGCGCCAGGTACTCCTCCACGCACGTCTCCTTGGCCTAATCCAATGAGGCTAGCATTTCTGACAATGCTTCCAGCAGCTGTGGAGGAGGTGTGTGTTCCATGGCCATATGAATCTCTTGCAGAGACGAACTCACCAGTAGGTGGTTCAGATCCCAAGCCTTTATAATAAAAGCTTGCACCAATTAGTTTCCTGGGAAAAAAGTAAACGCATTTGTCAACACGGTAAAATCTCAAAAGAATTTATTCATGTCTAGAGTATATCTGCATGGGAGGAGGATTCAGTTCTGAAAGTCGCAGGAATGAGTGTTAGTACTTATTGCAGGCTTTGAAGTCGGGTGTTGTTTGACATACTCCCCTCCATTTTGAGGGAATGGGACCCAATCCTGCGTCATTGAAACTTTCTGATTCCGGCCATACCCCTACAGTCAAATCAATGTAAATTGGTTTTTGATATTTTTTCACAATAGATACGTATATACAAATGTGGGAAATATGCGAAACAATTTTAATGTCTGTTCTATGCTACCAATGAACCTTCGATTGTTTTTCCTTATACCTGTATCTAGAACACCAGCAATTACATCGCTTTGATATTCCACATGATTGGTTTGCTGAGACAGAGGGAGTCCCACAAAATCCCATGATCTACTTGTCAAGAGTTGAGCCTTTTTGCTTTCAAACACCGAAACTACACCATCTGTGTCTGTAATTCACAAACAAGATTTTCAACTCCTTATTTGAAAATGAAATGATAAATAAATCAGTAATACGTTTGGAAAAAAGGACAAAGATCTGGTAACTTGCCCTAATAGCCTGGTTGTCAAATTCTTTCAGAAGAATTAGACAATAGATGCATCCTTCTTAGCATATATTGGGTATTAAATAAAAAAAAATCCGCCTGAAATGGCTTTCGTGATTTCATACGTACCCTCGTTATCTAGTGAATTAAAGTTCAGATCAATGCAGGGGAACAAAGGTTTGGAGGAAACTACTTTACAATCAATTTTCTTAACACCATTCTACCAAATATTAGTGTTGAGTTTTTAGCTGCTTGGGAGGTAAGGTTAATAATCATAATCAATTCATCGACCGAAAATTCACCGCCAGCAATTCAGGTGGCGGAAAATTAACCTTACCTCCCAAGCAGCTAAAAACTCAACACTAATATTTGGTAGAATGGTATTAAGAAGATTGAATTTTCTATGAGTGAATTGCTGACGATAAATTTGTGTATGTCATTTAAAATTGAATGAATTATAGAAACCAAATAAGTTTAACAAATTACATTGTTCAGTATTGAAACATGTCTCCTTGCGTAATGTATTTATGAACTCACACTAATGTTTGTCCACCATTGTAGCATCTAGCTGACAGCATTCTAATAATTCGTACAATATTTTTTGGTAAATACAACGGCAATCTTACTTGACAGATGTTGGACATGAGATGAAGAAAGCCAAGCCGCAAATCCATTAAAGCTCTTCCAATAACTATGAACCAAAGATTCCTGCGCTGCCTCATGGCTTAACAATGATATGGAAAAAAATAAAATTAGAAAAGTAGTTCTTCTTTGGAACAACAGAGTGGACATACAAGAAAAGAGAATTATGTAATAACCTTCCAAGTAGAGAGCGAAGCAACGAAAGGTGGGACGCAGTTGCCGATGCTTGGGAATAATCTTGTTTATCTGAAGATGGAACATCACCCATGTACACTATGTAAAGCTGATTTGGCAGAGCAAAAAGTGCGTAGTCAGTAAAACATTTTTGAGATTAACATGTCAAATAGAGGGAGATGAAGATATTACCCTTTCATTCAAATGTTGAGAAGCAGCTGTGGAGACAAGGATAAGGAGAAAAATGAAGGGAAACAGAAGATGGGTTATAGCTGTGCCTGCCATTAAGAGGTCAGTAGTGTTTGACTATCTCTCAAAATGCAATGAAACAGGCCTATGTTTAATAGAACTCTATTTTTTAATAAATCAATAAAACATTGACGAGGAAATCATCGTTAATATAAAGAAACAAAATACGAGTAAGAAAAAGAAAATATTTCATGGGCATAAAACGTTACCTCCCTCGTGAGTTTAGAGGAGGCGTTTCATACAAGTTAAAGGAAAACGATAATAGAACGCGGTATTTCTTATGACGTGTTTTGAGGAGGCGTCAAGGCCGAGACCATCAATTGAATCGGAAGACGGTTGCATTTACACCCTAATTTCTCACATTCCTAGTATTATAAAGGCCCCACAAAAGTTCCCGAATTTCACCCCAAAAATTTTTTAAAAAAAGGCTAAATATTTATATTCATTAAGTTTAAAAAAAAAAAACAAATAGTAATTTTGTTATTAAAGTCTAACGAATAAAAATTTAGGAGGTTTAGTACAAACTCATCACTTTCAAGAAACAAAAGTATTCATAAAAGTAACGAAACAAAAAACATTAGTGAAAAGAGATCAGAATAATCAAATAAAATTATTATGAAGGAGCTGAAAAAACTAAGCAAAAGATAAGGACTCCCAATCTATAGCATTCCAAATGTTATAACATTACAATTGTGATCAACATCAAAGGTCCATTCAACTCTTAATGTTGTAGACTCCCAATCTTTAGGAATGTGAAGAAAAAAAAGATGGAATCAAAGTTTCACAAAAAGTGAAGATTCTACTCCACAAAAGATGTCAATCTCCAAGAAGATTCATGAGACCTTTCATTATTCAGAAATGAGACTTAGATCATGGAATCCATCTCACATATAATCTACTTCCAACCTAGTTCGCAAGATTTCTCTAGACCCACAAGGATTGTTTGAGCCTCCATTTGATTATTAGTGTCAAACTCTATAGCAAAAGAAAAAAAAAGGTGAATATACTAGCATTATTCTACCTATATCCACCAATCTTCATAACACTTGTATTGTCACACAAAAAAAATCACTAGTATTAATTTTGATAAAATCCAATAGAAAATAAGATCATTTATTTGCTCTACCCACCTTGTTAGTGTGAACAAGGTATATTGCCTAATTGGTTTATCTCTTAGATTATATTCACACTAATTTACTTATATTTACTTAGGGCAATCTTAGGGCATTATCACTTTATATCTCAAGTCATAAGATTAAAGCATATGTCATAATATTATGGTGTCTTATGTTTCACTTTGACCTATATAACCAAGGGGTTCTCATTATAGTCATATTCATGTACACATATTATGCATTTGCATCATTTGAAAGAATACAATTGTTCTTTCATATTTGATCTTTCTTGTGCTTTAATTGAAACTCCTAGATCTTGGGTGGTTATCTCAATAGCCAAATTTTGTATGCTATAGAGTATTCTATACCAACTCTTACATAGTATCGAAACTTGTAAAATTGCTTCTTGTTAGTCTTTTCAAGAGATTTAGATTATAAATCTTGGTTTCTCTTGAAAATTTAAGTATTCTCTTCTCTTGCATCATATGTTGCTCAAGAGAATTAGAAAAAAATGATAGAAATATAAAATTTTCAGAGGGTTTCTCTTTGTGGCATTGTAAATTACAAGTTTATTTTGGAATGTGTTGGTGTAAGACTAAGCTTGTCATTGAATTCAGTATGTCCAAGAAAATTAGCTTGACCCTTTATTTTTTCCAAATTGGATATTGGAGGCCAAATCTACAAATAGTTATCAAATTCATAAGGTAGTTGTATTTTTAGAACACTTTTAGTCAAATATGACTTTTCCATCACATCCAAAAGACCCAAGAATATAAAGATTGACTATCAATTCATTAAAATCATATGGTTTTATATGAAGTCATCAGAAGGAAAACAATTCCTTGGTCATATGGATCTCTATGTAGAATATTTTGTAGCATATTTCCTTATGCAAGCAGTACAAAATGTTGGCTTTCTAATTCTCTTCTAAATCTTGGTTTCTCTTGACCCTTTATTTTTTCCAAATTGGATATTGGAGGCCAAATCTACAAATATTTGAAGTTGGGAGTTGGTTATCAAATTCATAAGGTAGTTGTATTTTTAGAACACTTTTAGTCAAATATGACTTTTCCATCACATCCAAAAGACCCAAGAATATAAAAATTGACTATCAATTCATTAAAATCATATGGTTTTATATGAAGTCATCAGAAGGAAAACAATTCCTTGGTCATATGGATTTCTATGTAGAATATTTTGTAGCATATTTCCTTATGCAAGTAGTAAAAAATGTTGGCTTTCTAATTCTCTTCTAAATCTTGGTTTCTCTTGAAAATTTAAGTATTCTCTTCTCTTGCATCATATGTTGCTCAAGAGAATTAGAAAAAAATGATAGAAATATAAAATTTTCAGAGGGTTTCTCTTTGTGGCATTGTAAATTACAAGTTTATTTTGGAATGTGTTGGTGTAAGACTAAGCTTGTCATTGAATTCAGTATGTCCAAGAAAATTAGCTTGACCCTTTATTTTTTCCAAATTGGATATTGGAGGCCAAATCTACAAAGATTTGAAGTTGGGAGTTGGTTATCAAATTCATAAGGTAGTTGTATTTTTAGAACAATTTTATTCAAATATGACTTTTCCATCACATCCAAAAGACCCAAGAACATAAAGATTGACTATCAATTCATTAAAATCATATGGTTTTATATGAAGTCATTAGAAGGAAAACAATTCCTTGGTCATGTGGATCTCTATGTAGAATATTTTGTAGCATATTTCCTTATGCAAGCAGTACAAAATGTTGGCGCCATCTCTACATAAGAGGTCCATGGTTTTAATAAATCTATTTTTTTAATTTAAAAATATATATATAATAGGTACCCCTACACAATCTAAGCCTGTACAAGTGCACTTGTGTGTGTCATGTGGAAGTTCTTTGGCTAGGCATCCTATGGCCAATAATGATTTAAAATCTACCTCCAACCAAACACTTGTCGACCA
Organism: Sequoia sempervirens; assembly: GCA_007258455.2. Lineage (NCBI taxonomy): Eukaryota > Viridiplantae > Streptophyta > Pinopsida > Cupressales > Cupressaceae > Sequoia > Sequoia sempervirens. The sequence continues at coordinate 1,020,906 of VDFB02055997.1, forward strand.
AAACTACCACTTGGAGACATTTTCCAACACAAGCATTGTATGTTCTAGGAAATATTGCACCATACCCACAACAAAAAAACTCTATAAACCTAAAATTAGTTTTGTGGTGTAAGAAGGCTAGTATCCATGCATAACACAATAGTATTGCAAGCAAAAGAAAAATTTACCAAAATCTAGCAATGGTTTTTTGGTCAAGGGAGTATTTCAAAACCTAAGAGCATATTTCAACTAATATTTATTTCTAACAACATCATTGCATCAATATGACATCAATAGACATTTCACCCCCAACCTACCCCCTCATGATTAGTATTTTTATATTGGTAGCTAATCTTCATAGGCTCCATTCTCAATCATACAAGCTCCTTTTTATAATAAAATCAAATTATTATGAAGGAGCTGAAAAAACTAAGCAAAAGACAAGGACTCCCAATATGTACCATTACAATTGTTATAACATTCCAATTGTTATAATGTTCCAATTGTTACGGCATTCCAATTGTTATAATGTTCCAATTGTGATCAACATCAAAGGACCATTTATCTCTTAATTTTGTTGTAGACTCCCAATCTCTATCAATATGGAGAAAAAAATATGGAATAAAAGTTTCACAAAAAGTGAAGAATCTACTCCACAAAAAATTTCAACCTCCAAGAAGATTCATGAGACCTTCCATTATTCAAAAATGAGACTTAGATCATGGAATCCATCTCACATACAATCTACTTCCAACCTATTTCACAAGATTTATCTAGAACCACAAGGATTGTTTGAGCCTCCATCTGATTATTAGTGTCAAAATTTGTAGCAAAAGAAAAAAAAAGGTGAATATACAAGCATTATTCCACCTAAATCCACCAATCCTCATACCCCTTGTACTATCACACAAAAAAAATACTAGTATTAATTTTGAGAAAATCCAATGGAAAATGAGATCATTTATTTTCTCTACACGCCTTGTTAGTGTGGACAAGGTATATTTCCTAATTGGTTTATCTCTTAAAACATATTCACACTAATTTACTTATATTTACTTAGGGCATTCTTAGAGCATTATAACTTTATATTTCAAGTCATAAGATTAAAGCATATGTCATAATCTTATGGTGTCTTATGTTTTTCCTTGACCTATATAACCAAGGGGTTCTCATTATAGTCATATTCATGTACACATATTATGCATTTTCATCATTTTAAATAATATAATTATTCTTTCATGCTTGATCTTTCTTGTGCTTTAATTGAAACTCCTAGATCATGGGTGGCTATCTCAATAGCCAAATTGTGTATGGTATAGAGTATTCTATACCAACTCTTACATAATATCAAAGCTTGTAAAATCATTTCTTGTTCATATTTTCAAGAGATTTAGATTCTAGATCTTT
>VDFB02055997.1:1022391-1055127 GCA_007258455.2 Sequoia sempervirens
CTCCCACTGTGACCAACCTATCTCTAGCTGAATCTAAAGGCCACCTAGTCCCTATAGATGCTCAAAAACCCAAACCCGTTGCTCAAAAGCTTAAGGGAAATGAGGGAGCCTCCAAAACTATTGCGATAGCTAGCCTCTGTGATCTCAAGTCTACCCCTGCTAAGACTTCGAGTAAGCCCACCTTGAAAAAGAAAGGCAAGGAGGAGAAGGAGCCTCCGAGCAAAGGGAAAAATGTTGTGAGCAAGGACTCATGGGGTGATACGGTGGTTGCAGAGACTATGGTTATTAGGTGTGATGCTATCATTCGACGCTTTGGCAGGTTGGCCAAGAATAGGAAAAAAGTGTAGGTTAAAGATTTGGACACTAAAGAGGACCTGTCTGACTGCAAAGAAAATAGGTTTGAAGAGGTGTCAAAGGGTGAGGAGAGAGAGAAGGCCAGAGGTCCCTGCTACATTCCAGAGAAGGGAAAAGCTTAGAATGAGGTTTCAACCTCCCACTCTTTGGAATTGTTGTATGTTGAGAAGAATGATCCTGACTACACTATGGTTGGTGGGGAGGAGCTGTGTGTGTGTTGAAAGAAAGAATGGACAAACTGGGCAAAAAATTCTATGGATTGACCCATTTCACGATCAAGTTGGTTCACTGTGTCACTAGTACCCTATCAGTGGTCATGAAGGATGAGATGGAGATTAAGAAGACTAATGACCATCAAGAGTGGGTTAGAGATGATGTGGTTCATCTTCTATCCAAGAACTAGGAGAATGCCAGCTAGTCTATTGCATGTCTGCTATTTGTTCGTGTGCTATTAGTCCATGTGTCCATTTTTTGGTTTGGTGTTTTTTTTTATGCTTTTTTGATCTTGGACTTTATTGGCCCTTGTGGCTCTATGTCAAGGGTACAACACCCTGTAAATGATGCTTACTTTATCAAAAACAAACTAGAATATGAAAACCACTAAAAAAATATTGAAAAACAGGTAAAAATTTGTTTCAAAACCCTCATCTAGGACCCATTCCACCCAGGGCGAATGAGTCCCTGATCGGGTCACATTTTGATTTTCTAGACATTAAATATTCATTTGTGAATTTCTATTTTTTGCTTTTATATTTCTATTACTATTTGCAAAATTTCTATTTCATCAATTTGATCATATCTAGCTTAATTTGATAAAGTTAGTGCATTGTAATTTTAAAATTGCGCTTACAAGATTTCATTTTAAGATTTCTACATAGTGTAATTAGAAAATTACCTTGTTTTAAATCTGAAAATCTTAAAATGGACAAGTGTTTTAGAAATGCGTGGATGTCCTTGTTCTCCTTGGTTGATGTTTCAAGTTGTTTTTTTGGCAATGATCCTAATGCAATTGACTCTAACCATGCTCAACCAACACTTAATGAGTGTCCTTTTGAAGTTGAAATTATTGGAGAAGATGATGCTAGCATGCATGAGTTCATAACTGATTTCCTTAACAATCTTGAGAATAATGTATCCTTTTATCCTTCCATGAAACAACCAACACAACTTGAGATGTTTGGTCTTTTACATCTTGAAACTGGGTCACAAACTAAGCCTAAACTTTCAACAATGAGTGAACCTAGCTCCTCTAATCAAGTGCATACTTATCCATCTTATGTTAAAAAAGTAACCAACACTCCTATCAATCTAGAAGAGACTTATGACCAAGGCTTTAAGATTTTAACTAAACAAGGATGTGACATAACTAATGAGCATGAAATTGTCAAAATTTTAGAGAAACTTCCTGTCACCTCTCAGAATTTGATGCTACCCAAACTTACTTTATGTGGAATTGATTATGGATTATTGTGTGTGGTAGAATAAATATTATGCTATTTTGAAAGATGAAATAAGTAAATGATTATTTTATTTTGAAAAAGATGAAATGCAATGAATATTATTTTATTTCAAAAAGATGCAATATAGAAAATGTTATTTTGGAATGATGATTTATATTGCTTGAACGATTATTTTTTGGACACTAATATATTAATGGGTGCCTGAGTCTTCATGAGTTGCAGGTTGTTGAAGACCAAGGCTGTGATTAATGTAGAGGAGGCTAGCTACCTGGCAGGGTTAAGATGGAATGGTCTCTCTCACACACAAAAACACTTAGTAAATATATAGTTGCATTTAGAATTTCATTTAGTTAATTAGTTTATATTGTTTCTTACTTTATAGTTGGTTATTTAATTAATTAGTAGTAAAATTAAATGTGCATGGAAAATAAAAGAAATAGTTTTTATTTTAATTATTGATTTCATTTGAAGATTAAATTATTATTATTTATTATTTTGAGCACAATTGTGATGCATGGCTAGAAAATCATGTTTGCTATTTAAAAATTAGTTTTATTGGATATATATGAAATAAATCATGGAAAAGAAAGAAATATTTTTGAAAACAAAACAATGGGGAAGAAAAAAATAGAAAATTAGAAAAATAGAAGAAAAGAAGGAAAAATTTGGAAAATAAAAACAGAAAAACAAAGCAAAACAAAGATGGGAAAAAGAAAGGAAAATAATAAAAGAGTATAATCTCTTATTCTCTCAATACTAGAAGATTCATTTAGGAATTTTATATTCCTTTTTCCCAACCTAATTTAAAATGAAAAAAAAAAAAAAAAACAATAGATAGGGAAATTGGGGAAAGTAGAAGTAGAACAGTGGGAAAGAAAGGAGAACAAGAAGTGGGCCAAATAGGATAATGTTTTTGCCAGGTTTTTATGCAATTACCATTGCATTAAATCTCTATTTGTGTGAATAATTGTTTGGAATAATCCTCATTTTTGTAAGGATAAGTCTCATTATTGATATCAAATTGATTACACATTCTGAAATTAAACTCATTTATTTTATGTAAGAAAATAACTATTTTCATGGTTGTACTAGAACTACATATTTTTATTCCTTTCAATATATATATTTATACATAAATATATATATATATATATATATATATATATATATATATATATATATTTATATTTACACATATACATATGTATATAAATAAACATACTAAATGTAAATAGCATGGAATAAATTACTATTTTATATATGTATTCTACTAAATGAAAAATACCAATTGCATTATTGAATTGCTACTTTGTGTTTATATCCAGGAGTAAGTCTTGTGAATATTTTTTAAGAATTTAATTATATTTACCACAACCCTTAGCTGTGGGGAGGCTATGTTGTGGAAAGGCAACTACCTTTCCACAGGCGTCTCACCTCATGGAGACCTTTACTCTCCCTCTTCCCTTTCTCTCACTACCTGATATTGAAATATGAACATTTCCCAGTATAAATATGTATGACTGTGATTTACATATTTGCAATTCCCTTACATGGAACTTAAATCTCTCTCTCTCTCTCTCTCTCTCTCTCTATATATATATATATATATATGGATTCAATTTTTCGCTGTGATTTATTTTGAGTTTGCAAATATATCTATATCTATACATATATATATATATATATATATATATATATATATAACTATGTATACATTTCTGTAGTTGGTAGTATTTATATGTATAAATTGTTGTTAGAATCTCTATTTGATCAGTAATTAATCTCTGATGTAATCAAAATTTATGTTATACAAAACATATAAATATAAATATGTATATATATTCATATATATATATACATATATATGCAAGGTTATTTTCCCAAGATACTGTGTATGAATACCAAATAATATCTAAATAGTGAAATAGGTAAAAAACATATATATACCTATATTTAGAATGCAAGTAATCTAATTAAATTGAGTAAACTGTTGGTTGTAGAATGAAAAATAAACATCTTATTTTTCTTATGGAGTATTTCATTTTGTTGGAATTGTAAATTTAGATGGACATGGAAACCAAAACAATGAACATTGGAGTAAAAAATGTGTTTCCAAAAGAACTTAATGATTAGTGAATGCTTGAACTTAAAAAAACTTGTGAGATGCTATATTATTTACTCTTTCTATGGAATTAATTCTGGGATAGGATGTCGAATGTTGGCTCCCAAAAAAGGTAATTTACTTTTTCTAAATTACCATTTTATTATTTGTTTCTTGGCCAATCTACTGTACCAATGAAATAGATGGTTTTGAAAAGTTTAGATTATATGTTATGTATGTCTCTACCACAACTTATATGCAAAAATTATGTTTTCTAGTTTAGGAAATGCATATAGGCATTAGTCACGCATCGAGAGATCCCCTCTTGCTTATACCATTCCAAGTTGCTAGGCTTCTTGTTCAAGGTCGGTGCTTTCTTCGTGTGAGGAAGAAACCCGAGGAAGTTCAATACTTTGTGGTTGGGCAGAAAAAGCACCTTAACCTCACTCTTGGCCTCAACTTGTGGAATACCATCAGATTCATGGTGGTTGAGGACATAGATTATTATATTATATGGATATACTTCTTTGTATTATTCTTGTATGGTTGCTTAGCCAATCTGTAAAATGTGTAAATTACTTCACGGATGTAATTGTTGTTTTAATGTAAAACTTATACTTGTAACAATGAAACAAATGTAATGTAACACCCTACTAGTGTATGAGACTTGTACTTCATTACTATAACTTTCTATTGTGAAATTATAAATATTTTATCAAATTGAAATTCTAGTGAAGAAGGAAAATTGCAAAAATGTTCCTATGATTTTTTTTTTCTTTTTAGGAGTTCACATGAATTGGGGTGTTCAAATGGACCCTAGTTCGAGTGAACCCTATTAAATGATGGCAACCACTTTTTTGGCATTTTTTTATAATGAAGACAATGCAAAATTGAATAAAAGGGGGAGTTCACTGGAACCAAGGTTCATTCAAACCCTAGTTCTAGCAAACCTCCAAGGGGGGTTCACTCAAACCTGGGTTCATTCGAACCCTCCTTTTTTTCCCTTCTCCCCCTCTTGCACCAAATTTCTATAGAATTTTTTCCCTCTGAAGCTTGGGTTGAGGATGAAAATGGAGTATACTTTACAAACCCAACTAGATGATGGTAGTCCTTATAACAAGCTATCCATCAAATATAATTTTAATATGTTTTGGTTTTATTATGTATTTTATTTTTTAGTTTGATTAAACATAGGTTTTTCATCAAAAAATCAAGCTCTCTGTTCTACACATGTGGAAAAATAGTAGATTATCAATTTTTATTTTGAAAATTATCAATGCACTAGATATTGATGTGGAAAAATAGTAGTTACAAATTTCTAAATTTGAAAAAATTATAATTTTATCCTTCATAGAATTTTTTTTATAATTTTATCCTTCATACAAAAAAAGTTGTGTTAGCTAGTGACGTCACTCTTTAAAAATGGTGTTTATTGTTAAAATATAGTTTTTGAAGGAGATGGAAAAAGAAGTGAAATTTGATTCAATTTTTTTTGAAAAAATATATTTCGAATCCACAGACAAAATGTTACAAATCACTAGTTTGCATAATCTTCAATTCCTCATGATTTAGCTGCTATAGGTGCTCTAAAGTGAAGATTTAGTTAAAAAAATTCAGTTCAATGTCTAGTTTGGCTAAAAATTGTAAACCAGTATTGTGGGATCACCTAATATGCATTGCTTTCTGGAATACTATTGTAGTGAGTTTTTCATACTTTACACTTCCTATTGAACAAACCAAAGGATTAGGATATCAAGATCCTCCTCCTGACATGAATGTCCTCCTTCCTAAGGAACAACTAATGCCTCATAAGAATGATAAGGGAATATTAGGTCCTCCTCCTCAACATTCCCTTCACTCCTTGCCACGTAATAGTTGTACCTAGGTCATAACATCCTCACTATTACATGTTTTACATTCATTGCAAAATCATTCTCTTTATTGCAAGGAGCTCATTCTCATCACCCATCTCCGCTCATCCTTGTCCTACACATAGTGGGGGCAAAGGTTTAGATAGCCTTGTCCTCGTTTTGGCACTTGTTGTTGTCCCTTTGGCTAGTTATCTGTCTTCCATATATATTGATCAATATTGGGATGCAAATGACCTACTATAGGTTGACTCGCAAGTGCCTTACTAGTATTTTGCATTTTTTTCTTTTTCATATTTCTTTATGTGATGGCATGTGCGTAATATGATCCCCTATATCATTTCATTTTATCTCTCTCTCTCTCTCTCTCTCTCTCTTTCTCTCTCTCTCTCTTTTTGTACATTCCTCTATATGTATCTACATTCTTCTCTATGTCGTAATTTTTTTTTATCTTTTCACTTATCTTGTGTTTTTCTTTTGGGGATGATGCAAGGCGTTGAGAAATTTAGGTATCTTCCATGTGACCTAAAAGGATTTTCCTTTTCTTTTTTTTCTCTCTTTGTGTCATTCTTCTAGTTCTATGAGTATTTTGGGAATGGTCACATTTCTGAGCTCTATGACAAAATTTAGCAAAGATATTCTAATCTGTAATCCATAGACCCCTTATGTATTTTTGGGGGAGGCCCTTCCTTTTTCATGGCATAGCTTTATTTCGAAAAAATATGACTTGTCATAGGGATTTCCAAGGAATCTCTCATGTCTTAGGATTGAACATTGGCTACTTTAAAGCAATTTCTCACAACAATGGTGTTAACAACCACTTTAAAGTTGGGAAATACATCAATAATATCTTTTGACATTTTTCAAGTTTCATGGTGTGATTTTATTTAGATTCAAGATTGTGATGCACCCTTTTGTTGGTGGTGTCATTAGGTTTGATTTCCTCCAAGAGTGCGATATTTCTTAGCATACAACTTTCCTCTTAGTGGTGATGCAACACACTACATTCCCTAAGTCTTTTACTCTTGATTGGTCCTCTCTTGGTGACATTAGGCATGTTCCCTAAGAAGATTACCTTACATGAACTAAGCAAAATTCCTTTGCAATTTTTTTTTTACTAGCATTATTGTTCATAAGTGTTAGCATAACACAACTTGCTAGCCTGATGAAGCTCAAAACCCTAAATTCAAGGCCACCAAGATTAACACACCTTGATTTCTTGTGGAGCCTTGCCTTGTTTATAGGTGTTTAGCATAATGTATCTTGTTAAGCCCTATGAATCTCAAACTCTAAAATCAAGACCACCTAACATAAAACACCTTGCTTGCCTCTAGAGCCTTACCTAGCATTGTGGTGTTGTATTAAAGTTTTCAAGAGGATAGCTTTGATATGGTATGAGAGCCTGATATGATTCTCTCATTTTCCACCCTTTTGGGATACTCACTTGGTGGATAGCCCAAGGTTCTACTACCATAGAGTGAGCGCGACAAAAAAAAAATGATAACTTAGATGTGTTCCATGCCATGTTGGAGAGTCTAGGCTTGATCTTCCTAGTCTTTGATGTTGTATGATTGTGGATCTTTGTCGTTGTTGCATACATAAGTTTCTTGAATGCCTAATTTATTGTGATTTTGACATGGGGTCACCCTCTTGCTAAAGTGGGGGAAAAATGTAGTGTAGGAAAAAGTATCCCATTTGCACACATAATTTGAGAATAATTAGTATTAAAATCAGCCTAATGTTTTCTTAATTTAGTGTTGTAATATATTTTCCATATTCACATTAAGTTTAGGGCCCTTTTTAATAAAATGGAATTAATTGTGCCTTGTTTTTAATGTTGTAATGTGTATGTTTACACTTTCACATTAAACTAGAGATTTATTAATTAATTGAGGTTAATTTGCCTTAAATGGCCCCTTTAATTCAAATCCAAGCTTAATTAAATGCAAATTTTGAAAGATAAAACCCAAAATTCATAAATTCCATTTCACAACACTTAACTTTGGAAGATGTGTGGCCTAGGTAAGTGACCTAGGACCCATTCGCCATAGGGTGAATGGGTTTTGACTTAGACCTAGGACCCTATTTTTACATGATGTTTAATATTTCTCACTTAGACCTAGTACCCCCTTTCAAATATGCTTTTGGCAATATATTTTAATGATTTCAAATCTATAATTAAATGTTGGCTTGTGATATTTGAATTTCAAGAATTAATTGTAAGATATGTATAAATACAAGGTCATTTCACTTAGTTTCACCTAGAGAATTTCAAGAGAGCACCTAAATAATTCAAGTGAACATTATCAAGAGAATTCAAGAGAAATTTCAAGGCACTCAAGGGCATATTTATTGAATATTTTTGCAGTAATCAAGATTCCTATCATCATGTCAAATATTTATTGCATCAAACATGTTGTTTGAGCTAATGTGGTGATGTAGAGTTCAAGATCTATTCAAGTGTTCAAAATAATTGTTTCACATCAAGTTTCATCATCAATATCCTCATTCATTGAGGCCACTTCATGCAAGTTTATAGATTTTTACTCCAAGGTTTCAAATAAGGTTTGATGAGTTGTTACATTGATTTCTTCATTCATCATTCCTTCATGCTATTTCATTGTTTCATTTCAAGGTTTAATTACCAATATGGGGTTTAACCAAGGAAAACCCCATTCACCTAACAAACAAATTTTTTTCTCTCTTTGATGTGTGATTACAAATTTTAGGTTGAAGATCATTTGAAGAGAAAAATTGAAGAAAAATGCAAACTTGTCAAAGTTACAAGAAAAGTTGTAAAATCATGAAAACTCTTCTACAAATTTCATTTATGGCTATCTGATAGTGAACATTTGGAATCTGGTAGTGTAGACTAAGTAGAAGAGAACCCATAAACCATTTTCTAGGATTCCTAGTCAGGACCCATTCACCATAGGGTGAATAAGTCCTTAAGGAGGTCTGAAAAAACATCTTTGGTGACAGGTACACAACATTTTCCCCTTTCTAGATCTGCATTTTGATATTTAGTTCTGTTAGTTTTTTAGATCTGCCTTCTATAGCTTGCATTTTGAATGAAATTAGGGAAATAGGTCCCTCACCTCATCATTGTTCATATATTCATTTTGGAGAACCTATTTTCATATATTTCATGAACTAAAAACAAGATTCAAATGACCATGCTATTACTTAAAATTATCCACACTAGATGATTGAGTGTCTACATCTGTAGATGGAAAAATGAGATAGAAATGAGTGAAGATTTACACTCTAGATTGATGATCAATCTCCCCAAATACATCAACAATTTTTTCATAGAAATCTTAAATAATGATAAAAATTGGTGTGAAATTAACACTCTTCCTTGCTCCCTCATGTGTGATATGATATATAGAAAGGATATTGATTAATAATTGAAACCTAAAAAATGGTCATTGTTAAATGTTTTAGGACACACAACCACTGATTTTCTACAAATTTCACTCAAGGAAACCTTAGAGATCTCAATCAAAGGATAGAATGAAAAAAAGAGATCTACTAAATTCTATCTTAGGGTGTAATTAAAGGTTAAAATGGGGTTCACCAACAAGCCAAGGCTTGGAAAGACAAGGAATGTAAAGATGTGGAAAACCTAACTATATGACCTAGAATATGAAATTGAAATGCAGAATAAAAGACTGAGAAAGTATAGAGGTGTAACATGAAATTGAAGAGGATTGAATGAAGGTCTAGAATCCTAGAAATACTGACTTTAATGCTCACTGGGACTCATATGCCAATAGGGGCAATTTAGTCCCAGTTTAGGACTTCTGGGAAGAAACTGGAATTTGGTAGTGACAAGTTTGAATCCTCTGAAACCCAGAAAAAGAACTATACCATGACTCATACACCATAAGTGGTGTATCAATCCCATTCCACTTTTTAGAAAGTTAAGATTTGAATCTATTCTCCTATCTTTTCTCTTCCTTCTAAACCTAATTTCTCCATCTGAACCCACTAAAAGACATAAAATAAAATATTGTGTTGATTTGCTTATGGGGGATTTGCCTTGTCCAAACCCCTAGTTTGGTAGTTAAACCTTGATAGAAAAAATGGAATTTGAAAGTAAATGTGAGTGCAAGCCCTAATCTTAAGTGCATCTAAGATTAGGAGATCTAAAATGCAATGAAAACCTATTCTAATGTGCTATAATAAGATGCATGGCTAAAACATGGAGATGATGACTCACTTTGGGGAGATATCTAATCACCCTAATAAGCCATAATAATGCATGTACCTTCCTTTAGGTAGAAATTGGAGTGATAATGGATGATGGAATCACTTAGGAAACAAGTCATCAGGCTTGGTTAAATGGCTAGTTGCATCTCCCCAAGCTAGAATCTATCATGATTCACCATAGGCAACCATCTTCAATCCTTAAAAATACTAGATATTGAATGAAAGTGAGCTTGAAGACCTAAAAAAACACTATTATGCTTCTCCATGACTTCAAATTTTTCTTGCTACTTTCTCTTGAATGCTCTTGTGAAAGTATGTTGGAGTGCTTGTGAATGCTTAGATCTTGAATTGCATTAGATCCCAAATGCTGAAATAAACCAAAAATTTGAATTAAAAACCTTAATTTTTGGCTCAAACCCTAAAAAGGGGCCACACATGACTCATACACTACTTGTGGTGTATGGGTCCCACCTACAGGGACTCATATGCCCAAGTTGGCATATGAGTCCCACCCTAGCTTTTTGGGGTGAGTAAATGTTGGGTTGTTAGAAATTTGAATGTATTTATTGATTTTGTTAAGATTTTGGTCAAAATAAGCCTTGAGATCCAAAATAAAGGTTCTTAGGGGCCTATTATTGATGATTTAAAGTGTCATGAATGCAAGGATGCTAAAATAGGTCCAAATGAAATGTGAAATTGTACCATCTCCAAGAAGAGCATGCAATTTTCTATAGTACATTTTGTTGAGAAGTTGTTGAGATGACTTAGCATTGTTGTCATTGATGTCAAAACTTGGGATCCAGAAGGTTCTTCTCTAGATGATATACATAAATGATCTATCCTATTGAGTATGTAGTGTAGATTTTATCCTTGATCTGGATATGGAAGTACTTCTTTTGGGACATTCGTGGAAGATAGTTAATGTAGAATAATGAAGTCTAATATTTTGATCTTGGCTGTTGTGCTCAAATATTACTCTAGGTATCCTTGCTATTTGGACATTCATGTAGCATGTTACAAGTTTTTGGTATGTCTAATTGTGCTTCTCGGGTTGGTATTGAAATTGATGGATTGATGGATATCAAGATTTGGTCTTGGTTGTGGCATTTCCATTCGGCTTTGGAATATATTTCATGTAATTCAAAGTTTGCTATCTTTTGATAATTATGTTATGTGATGAACCTATCTTATGTATGACATTTTTATGGGTCCCTTGGTAATATGGTAAGAAGATCTTTATGCACAACCTATCTTTTGGGTTTGAATTGATCTGGAAATTGGTTAATGTTTCTCAGAACATTGTTTCAATTGTAATGAGTATATTCTATTTTCGGATATCATGTAGCATGTTGATTTGAGTGAGGAGATTCTGATTGGTCCATGTTTCACTCATTTCCACCATGGGAATTTTTTTTGGTGACCTAATTCAAATTTTGTTTGGCCAACCTAGGAGATTATGAAGAAATTGTGTTTGGCTGACTTAGAAGTTTATGAAGGCATGGAATGGTATAAGTAAAAGTTTTTATTGTTTGATGAAGTAATAAGTGTGGTGTATGGTGTGTGTGAGTAGATAAAAGGGTGTGAAGGATTATGTGATAATAAAGATGAAGGAAAGTTTCAAGAAGAAGTAATCTACTTTGCAGAGGTATTGTGAGGAAGGTGTGTAGAAGATTCTTAATCGGATCTACTGTAGAGAGATATTGTGATCTAAATTGGAACTGAATTCATGCATATGTAGATGCAGCTTCATCAGTTCACTTTTGTCAGTGAGATAATTTTGTAATCAGATGTTTTAATTAGGCAGTTAGCCCACTGACAATGAGCCTTACCTATAGTGAGCAATTTGGTGGCGAGCCCTTGTAAAAATCACCTTAACCTGTGTCATCTTAACCGGTGTTTTATAATTGAGAATTAGCATTCTCCATGGTTTTTCCCTTCTTGGGTTTCCACATAAATTTTGGTGTCTATTGTGCATGGTGTTGTTATGTGCTTTCATGTTCATATTAGTTTGATTAGTATCTAATTGATATAAGCCTACTCTAGATTAATTAAAGTAAAGAAATTGTTTTATGATAACTAATTCACCCCTCTTAGTTATTTGGATTGTTCAACAAATGGTATCAGAGCTTGGTCCCTTGTAGATAGAGCTTTATCACTTGAGGGAGATCTTGGTAGCTTGAAGAAGATGGAAAGATATTATTACTTTGAGGAAGAACTGAGGATAATCTTAGATTATATGGAAAGCACAAAATCTAAAAATGAAGAATTGAAAGAAAACCTCAAGGAGGAAAATGCTTGTACCTCAAAGCTAAGGGATCAAATCTGAAAATTCAAAGCAAGAAATAGAGAGCTCAACCATGAATTAAAGGAGTCAAAGGAAAGTATTGTCGATTTAAAGCAACAATTGAATGAATGCAAGAAGACTGAAGAAAATATCAAAGATACTATCAAACAAAAAATAGAAGAATGGAAGAAGACTGAAGAAAACCTCAAGGATACCATCAAACAGAGATTAGAAGAAAATGAGAAGTTAGAGCAAGAGTTAAGAAGGCTGAAATCAAAAGCAAGAGTATGTGAAAGTAGCATAATTCTAGATCAACTCTTGTCCCTACAGAAATACCACAAGGATAAGGGAGGACTTGGCTTCTTTGGTGAAAGCTCAAATTAGAACACTAAGGGTGAAGAAAAAGTAGTTGAAGCTGAAGCTAGATCTGTTGTAACAAGCAAGGTTCAGAACTATAGACAATCTAAAAAAAGACCTCCGGTCAGGCAACCAAATGCTCAAAGGTACTTGTCATTTAATAGCTATTGTTTTCTTTGCAAAAATTTTGGACATAAGGCTATAGAGTGTCGAAGCAAGAAGGAACCAAGTACTCAATGCTTTAATTGTCACAAGTTTGGTCACAAAGAAAGTCATTATAGAAGCAAATTATTTAATCCGGATAGAAGGAATCGAATGAATAATATCTTTCATTGTAATTGCTATTTATTCCATGGTTATGGTCACAAAGCTAATTAGTGCAAACCTAGGGTTCACTCAGTTAAGTCAGGACAAAGATGTTACAAGTGTAGTCAACCCGTACATTATGCTAATACATATAGATATGTTTCTCTAGAAAATAATGAAAATAAAAAGAACATTGCAAGATTAGATGAATCTAAGAATAAGACCATCATGGTTTGGAAGAAAAAGGAAATGAGTATGGAGAAATATTTTGTGGTACTGGATCTCGGTATAAGCTCTTCTAGAATATGAGCAAACTGCCTTAGCTCAAGGGGAGTGTTGCAATGCATATCCTGATGGTTCCCCCTCTTTGAAGTAATATTGATGTGTTTTCAAATTGAATAAGTTTGATCCAGTTGGTGATGTATGATGAAGCTTAATCCAATTTAAAAGTGAAGTACAAGTGATGGTGTCATTGATGTAAGTTTTTGGGGGAAAAATCATCAATGAGTAATTAAGGTTAAAAAGTGGAGTTTTCAAATTATTTCTCATAGTTTGCAAAGAAGGAGAAGAGGTTTCACTAAGTGATAAAAAGGATTGAAGAAGCTAAGTGAGACAATGGAATCTATGTTGGTTGATAGTGAATCTAGTAGCGATATTCCGCTGAGATTGAAGGGAGTAGAGTTGGACAAATTTGATCATCGAAAGATGAAGGAAATGGAACTAGGGTTGAAGACTGATGAATTGTAGAATGTAAGTGCCTTGGGTATGGATTTATGGGGATAATTCCCCTTGTTTTTTGACATAGAGTCTATCTTGTTCCTGTTGAGTCGATTCAAGGATGGCAACATCATTTTGGACAAACCCTATTTGTTCACTAAGGAATCCATTGAAGCTATTACTAGATTGTGTACTATTGGTGATCTCCCTGGGAAGAAAATGGTGAAATATAGAGACATGGAGGAAATTACTAGTATTGAAAAAGACCCTCGAGCTCTACTAATAAATACCATTTTCAATCCTGTAGTAAGGTATGTTGCTTATGGTATCACTTACAAAATCTATTTCCAAAATTGTGAACATTCTACTTCAGCTATTATTATGTATCTTGCACATAAGATGGTGAAGGAAAATAAATAGTTTGACATGTGTAGCCTAATAATGGAAAACCTAATTGAGAATGTCAGAATTCCTTTGGTTGAGATTTATCCCTTACAATTTGGGTCTCTACTCATATGTTTAGTATTTTACTTTCTAAGTTCGCTATTGTCAAAGGAGAATGTTAAGTGGTTAACATCCCTATCAGAAAGCAAGTTTACAGATATTTGGAATGTATGGAAGATAAAACAAGTGATGCATGAAAAGTTTATTTCTCATCATTGTAGATGAATATGTGCTCCAGTGTGATAATGTCTAGTGCTATGCCTACCAGTTAGGTTGAGGAGGATTCCTCCTCCAGTAAGGAGTTAGAGGTTTTCATTGGTGGTTCCCCTCTAGAACCTAAAAGGAGGAAAATTAACACAAAGGATGTCATCGCTATCTTAGAAGAGAAGAAGAAGGAAGAAAAGTCTATGCCTAGATCTGACTCTTTTGATCTAAATGAAGTTCATTAAGTGTTGGATGAAGGATATATGAAAAAGGTTGGTGAAATGTGGTATGCCTACTCTTCAAAAAGAAGGCCTAGAATTGAAGATGCTTTTGTTAGTTATCTACTCAAAAACGGTATTATTGTTTTAGTTGTTTTTGACTCACTACCAAATGATCTGGTAGAAGTTGTTGAAGAAAGGATGTTGCAGGAAGGACCTGAAGGACATAAGATCCTAGCTATGATTGAGATAAGGTGTGTCAAATCCAATTTTTTTTTATCCAAGCTCATTGGTGAGACAAGAGAATGTATTAAGGAGATGTTTGACATCTACAGGTATTCTCTCTGGTGGCCTATTGTTGTTGATAATTTTAGAAGAAAAATTGAAGCTATTGAATATGAATTGAATAATATTGGGAAGTTTTTTGACTTCTTCAAAGATAAAGATGGAAAATAGAGAATAAGAGTTGGAGAGTTTCAACCTGAGTTATTGTCTACTCAGAGATAGAGGGAAGATTTGGTTAAAAATTTCTAGTTGGTCAAAGAAATTGTTCTCTGGGATACTTTTAGGTAATTAAACCAAAATGATGAGAAGATGTAATAAAGAATGAAACAATGGAGATGATTACCTTGTCATAATTATTTTATCTTGAAATTCCTCAGCAATGAAGGAAGATTCAACCCTTGAATGATTTAGAAAGCTAACTTGTAGACTTCTAATGAAGAAACCCTAACTTGCTTGACTTGGATGAGAAGATAGAAGATGAATTAATGATGAGAGATGTAATAATGAATTCTTAGATGTATAATGAGGATAAAAAAACTTATTTATAGAAAATTATGCCTTAGTATCTCGATTAGACCTCGTCACAGACTAAGATGAAGTAAAATTAACTCAAATTTCACTTTATTTCCCTCTCAAAGGTCGAAATGGGGCCAAATGGAACTCATTCACCATACATGGTGAATGGGTCCCACCTAGATGGGATTGATTTTCCATGCATGGCGAATGGGTCCCACAAGGGCTATTTTGATAGCTTAGATGCCAAGGAATGAGGAAATAAGGTCTAAAATGCCATCTTGTCAGGTGTTTAATCAATTTAAGCCTTGAGATGCACAATATAGGTTAAGATGGTTATATTAGTGATGATGTTAATGTTAAATAGGGCTTGGGAAACATAAATCAATGTGAAAGTGTGATTAAATATACTTTACAACACTAAAATTAGGTCCACATAGCCTAAAAGGGCACAAAAACCAATGTGAATGTGCAAGACACATTACAACACTATTTATCATTAAGTTTAAGTTAAGAAGCTTCTAGATTTATGGAATAATGTTATTAAACACATTTTATAATGTTGAATTAGGGAGAAATAGGTTAATTAAGTCTAGAAAAGTTGAAAGTCCTTTACTAGACTTTACAACACCTTTACAAGACATTGTTAAAAGAATGTTATTCGATTTGCAAGAGTCAAGACCTAGTGTGGATGCATAAAATTCCTCACAACACTAGATTAAGACCTCATTAAGTCCAATTAATCTCATGTAAGCTAAAGGGTCCTTTTTTCTACAACAAATTTAGCCCCCACTTTAGTGAGAGGATGAACTTGCCCAAACTCACACTAAAGTAGACATTCAAGAGAGATCCATATTTAGCCAAAGATGCAGATGAAGAGAATGAAAAATGATCAAAGGAGGTGGCCAATCCCCCAAGATCGAAGATCCTAAGTCAAGCCCCCAAGATGAAAAGTCATTCAGTAGCAAGAATGAAGAGAATGAAAGATGGGGTAGAAAAGATGTACTCACTTTGGGCTGACATAACTTCTTGGTTGTCTGCCGGGTGAGAAGGGCCAAAGGTATAATCACTCTAGGACCACAAAAATAGTTGTCTGTGGGGTGAGAAATCCCAAAAGGTAAGATACATATGCTAGTTGGTATTCTCTTAAAAACACAAAGGTGGCTATGGGGAAAAGTCATGCCACTAGGGGCTTCCCGCTCAACCATGTTAAAGTTATACCGCCTGATAACTTTAACAAGGCGCCACAAGGAAAATACCATGAACAAAAAGAAAGGTACCACAGTCATGCAAGTTGTGTTATGCAAGGTGGTAAAAAGGTGTAAAAATGTAAAATGAAAAAAATCAAAATGTAATGTTCAAAGGAGTCTTGTTAAGTTCATGCAAGTTCAATCACTTAGGGAACATTGTGTCTAATGTCTCCAAGAGAGGACCAATCAGAGAATAGTATATTCACAACTTAGGGGATGCAGTGTGTCATATCAGGCCACCAAGAGGAATGTAATATGCTAAGATATATCACATTTATAAAGGAAATCACACCCAATGTCATCCACAAAGTGACAGACACATCATATGAACGACATTGCTACACTAGGAACCAAAAATGCAAATGAATTAATGGTAATGTATGCCCCTAATTTAAAGCAGTTGTGAGCACTTGTTCTATGATAAATTGCTTTAAAGTAGAAGAAGAGGACATAAGAGCTTACTCAAAAGGCCCTATGCCAAGTCACATGTTTCTGATAAGCTACGTCATGAAGAAAGGTAGTATGTCACATGTGAGTCATTCTTAAGACATGTCATCCACATCCCAAGCTTGATCTTATATGTTCATGAAATGTTAACGATTAGCCAAAAGAGACAATGACAAGTGACATACAAGGATAAGGCTTTCCAACACTTGGTCTCCACTTAGTGTAGGACAAAGGTGAGCCTAGAATGGATGATGGTATGTTGCTCCTTGCAATGGATGCAAGACATGCAATAGTGAGAATGTAATTATCGTACAACTATTACATGGCAAGGAGTAGAAAATAAGATTATTTATGTGAATAAGGAAGAATCTTGGAAGAGTCTTGTGTGATAGTATTGATGTTGAGTGAAGGTTTGGTGATCTTGGTCAAAGGAGAATAACCAAGACCATGAGTTGTTTGTTGTGTGTTTGGCTCTATAGAATTGTAGATACCTTGTTTGTGAGCACCACAACCTTTTCAACTATACCCAAGTTGTTTCATGAGGTCATACCCTTTTCCATAAAGCCAATTTAGTTCTTTGGAATCAGGTGGGTGTTCGTCATTGTGTTTGTCAAGGGTTGTTGTGTAGTTTGTGGCATTTTCTAAAGTGGTTGAGGTAGATTCTTTCGAAAGGTTATCTGAATTTTGCATGGTCAAGATAGTTGGTTGTTATTTTTTCTCATCTTTCTTGTGTGTGAATATGTATTCACCCATAACTGATGGTGTGAATTCTAAAGATCCCCAATCGTCACCAAATAATTTAGATGGAAAATCCTCATCGCTGTGTTCAATTTCAAGAGGATCTATGTTGGATGTTGGAATCAATGTTTTGAGAGGACTTGTAGCTCATTTTTCAAGGTGCAAGCAACTTTCAGGATCAAGATCTACTTTAACTTGATAAATTTTATTGTTATAGAAATACTTCATTATACGATGAAAGTTTGAAGGCACTGCATTCATCTCATGAATCCATGGTCTTCCTAAAAGAATATTGTACAAGAGATCATAAGGCATGACATGAATAGGAGTTTGCAAAGTAACCACCCCAACAATAATAGGTAAAGTGATTACACCAAGTGGTTGCTTTGTTGTATTATCAAATCCTCGAATAAAGACAAAATAAGGTATTATTTGTGATCTATCAACATGTAATCGATCAAGGAGACTCACACAAAACACATTAAGGGAAAAACCATTATCTATGAGAGTGCGTTTGATACCTGTGTGATTGAATTGAGCAATTATCATAAAGGCATCATGTTGTTTTCACAACTCCAAAGGAGGGATCTCATGTTGATGAAAATTAATGTCAAAATTAGTTTGATTCATTTTATGAATTAAATTTTCAACATCATTTAGAGTTGTATCATTAGGAGCTGCAATTTTTTGTAAGGCCGTTTGAAGAATATTGTTGTAATTTGGTGAGGTCTGAAGTAAATCCCAAAGGGAAATCTTTGCAGGAGTATTCTTTAATTTTTCAACAATATCATACTCCTTTGTGTGTGGGGTGCAGTGAGGAGCACTAGGTGGATTGGGTAAAGGTAAGGAGGGTGGGATTGGTTGCGGCGGTTGTAGATTATTTTGAGTGTTATATGTATGAGCAACAATATCATTACTAGATTATTGCAACACATTGGTTTGAGGGGGGTAGAGGGTGTAGTGAGGTTTATTGGAAGGATGAAGTAGATGCAAAGGTGGGTAAAGTGTGTAGCGAGGTTTATTTGAATGATGAAGTTTATGCGAGGGTGGGTAAAGGGTGTAGTGAGGTTGAATATTGTTAACATCCCATAACAAGTGAGAGTCTTCAGTTTCTTTGAAGGGCATGCTATCTTTGTCTTAGGTCATAATATCCCCCCTAGAAGGATAGTTATTAGGAGAACAACAAACCACATGTTCATGACAATTAGAGGTTGGTTCTTCCAAAATAGCTTCATCAAAATCAAGGGAGTTATTAATGGTTGAATGTGTTTGAGTATTGATAATGGGGAGATTAGGGGAAGAATTTATGCAATCATTCGATGTTGGTAATGTCTCATTTTCTTGTGCCAAATTATCTACCCTATGAGGAGAGCTTGTAATATGTTCATCGATGGGTGAAATGTGCAAAGTAGCTTCATCACAAGTAGGAGAGGCATCAATAGAAGAAGAAGCATCACATTCTTGTTTTTCAATTATTGGATCTTTGTGTTGAATTATGTGTTCTTGGATGGTTGAAACATTAGGAAAGGGAGCAAGGAGATTCTCATGATTATCTTTTATTACCTCCCTTTGTCCAATAATGTCTTCCAAAATAGGGGAAGTAAAATAAAGAGGGTTGTTATAGGTCTTAAATATTTGATCATCTAGTGTCAACATATCCTCCTCACAAATAACATTCTCACAAATAGGGAAGGGGTTGGGAGATGGATCTATGGTCTCATCATCGTGTTGAGTTATTTGATGATCATGATTACTTAGTGTGAAGTCCTCTTCTTTAGTAATGTCATGTCTAATAGGAGAGGTAGGAGGATAGAAACAACTCAGATTGTCACAACTCTCATCAATTGGTTCTTCTAGCACTAAAATATCTACTTCACAAGTGTGAGATATAATAGGAGAAGAAAAAATGTAAGTGTTATGAGTATCCAAGGTTTCTTTCACTAAACCAACCTCATCAACCAAAGGGGAACTAGGAGAGGGATCTATGATGAACAAAAAGAAAGAGCAAAGGATCTCATATTTCATATGCCTTTAACAAAATGTGCTTACAACATGCAATAATATCTAAAAAGAGAACATTCAAGATGAGAACTATAGAATTTTGTAATGAAAAAATGATGTAGTGATTAATATACAATCCTTAAATGTAACAATGCTAAAGAAAATATGTAAATGAAGAATAATGTTTCATATTTCAAAGATGACAATTGACTGATTATGAGATGTAACAAGAGGAGAATGCAAAATTGAAAGTGAAATCATGCATGAAATGAGCTAATTAATGCTAAATTGTATGAAATGCATGCCACAAAAATGCAACTAACTGATATATACAGGTTAAGGTACCAAACAGAAGCCCAAAAACAATGTTCTGAATTCTGTAAACTATTGTTTTAGGTGTCAAAAGGGACTGATTCGCCCAGGGTGGCGAATGAGTCCCATTATGGACTTTTTTCAAAAAATTTAGAAATTTGTGACTGATTTTTATGTTTTGAGAATGCTATGATGCAGGTCTAAATGAAAAATGCAGAATTTTAGAACGTTTCAATGAGTAAAGATGCAAAAGGAAACCTATTATGCACTTTTACACATGCAAAAATGAAACCCTAGAATGCAAGCTAACTAAAGTAAAATGAAATGCAAGATAATCTAGGATAATTAATGGAATCCAAAATTAGAAAAGAAGGAATTCAAACAACAGGTTCACCAAAATCAGCCATAGATTTTAAGGACTAGGAATGCTTTGTCTCTTTACTCGATTAGGGTCTTTCACGTAATCGAAAGAGATAAATCCCACACCCAAAATCTAGGGGGTTCACTCAAATTAAGATGTGTGTGATTCAACTATGACTGTATGTAATGATCTAAGTGCAACTAATTGACAAGATAGATAGATTAAACATGCAAAACCTAAGAGATAAGACTTGTTTGAAAACACATTGTGTTATGCACGAATGAACTAGAAACTTAAACAAATGAAAACAAAAATTGATGAAACTGAACAGAGTGCGCCTAGAGGAAGATTGTTGTTACTAGAAGATTATAGAATCTTTGTAAAGTCATTGATAGTGTCTACGATGATTGATTCACCATAAATGGTGAATTAGTCTTGCTTCTGGTGAAAACTTCTAGAAACAAGTTTTTGACTACTGAGAGTTGAATTTTGAGAAAATAAAATTTTAGGCCTATAGGTGGGACTAATTTTCCAAGGGTGGAAAATTAGTCCACCTACAAAAATCTACAAAATTCGGAATTCATTCTATGTAACAAGATTTGCACTTTTTCTTTCTATACTTGTGTCCGCTTTTGAAACTATCGGATCCGGATTTGAAAATGATTTTGTATTGATTATTTGAATTGAATGATGAAGAGATGAATTGAATTACTTTAAAACTTGATCTCCAATGATTTCCAATCTTTCAAGAACCTAAATTTGCAAACAAAAAAGACAAAAGAGAGATATGCTGAATGTTAGGGCATGAGGGTTTGCCTTGGTTAAACCCCTTTTTGGTAATTAAACCAAAATGATGAGAAGATGAAATAAAGCATGAAACAATGGAGATGATTACCTTTTCATGATGATTTTATCTTGAAATTCTGCAGCAATGAAGGAAGATTCAACCCTTGAATGCTTTAGAAAGCTAACTTGAAGACTTCTAATGAAGAAACCCTAACTTGCTTGACTTGGAAGAGAAGATAGAAGATGAATTAATGATGTGAGATGTAATAATTAGTTGTTAGAAGTAAAATGAGGATAAAAAAGACTTATTTATAGATATTTTTTCCTTAGTATCTTGATTATACCTCATCATAGGCTGACATGAAGCAAAATTAACTCAAATTTCACTTTATTTCCTGCTCAAAGGTAAAAATGGGGCCAAATAGGACTCATTTTCCATACATGGTGAATGGGTCCCACCTGGATAGGATTGATTCACCATGCATGGAAAATGAGTCCCACAAAGGCTATTTTGATAGCTCAGATGCCAATGAATGAGGAAATAAGGTCTAAAATGCCATCTTGTCAGGTGTTTGATTAATTTAAGCCTTAGGATGCACAATATGGGTTAAGATGGTCCTATCAGTGATGATGTTAATGTTAAATAGGGCTTGGGACACATAAATCAATGTGAAAGTGTGATTAAATACACTTTACAACACTAAAATTAGGTCCACATAGCCTAAAAGGGCACAAAAACCAATGTGAATGTGCAAGACACATTACACCACTAGTTTATCATTAAGTTTAAGTGAAGAAGCTCCTATATTGATGTAATAATGTTATTAAACACATTTAATAATGTTGAATTAGGGAGAAATAGGTTAATTAAGTCTAGAAAAGCATGAAAGTCCTTTACAAGACTTTACAACACCTTTACAAGACGTCATTAAAAGAATGTTATTCAATTTGCAAGAGTCAAGACCTAGTGTGGACACATAAAATTCCTCACAACACTAGATTAAGACCTCATTAAGTCTAATTAATCTCATTTCAAGCAAAGGGTCCTTTTTTCTACAACGAATTTAGCCCCCACGTTAGTGAGAGGATGAACTTGCTTCAAACTCACACTAAAGTAGACATTCAAGAGAGATCCACATTTAGCAAAAGATGAAGATGAAAAAGAATGACAAAGATCAAAGGAGGTGGTCAAGCCCCCAAGATCGAAGATCCTAAGTCAAGCCCCCAAGATGCAAAGTCATGCAGTAGCAAAAATGAAGAGAATGAAAGATGGGGTAGAAAAGATGTACTCACTTTGGGCTGACGAAACTTCTTGGTTGTTTGCTGGGTGAGAAGGGCCAAAGGTATACTTACTCCGGGGCCATGGAACTAGTTGTCTATTGGGTGAGAAATCCCAAAAGTTAAGATACATACACTAGTTGGTATGTACTCACAAACACAAAGGTGACTATGGGGAAAGGTCATGCCGCTAGGTGGGCTTCCCACTCAACGATGTTAAAGTTATACTGCCTGATAACTTTAACAAGGTGCCACAAGGAAAATACCATGAACAAAAAGAAAGGTACCACAATCATTCAAGTTGCATTATGCAAGGTGGTAAAAAGGTGAAAAAATGTAAAATGTAATGTTCAAAGGAGTCTTTTTAAGTTCATGCAAGGTTATTCACTTAGGGAACATTGTGTCTAATGTCTCCAATAGAGGACCAATCAGAGAATAGTATATTCACAACTTAGGCTTAACCAAGAGAACAAATAATTAACCTCCTAAAACCCCTCTATGCTTGTCCTGAACCCCCTTTGGTATTTTGTGTTTTTTTTTATAATTTTCTTAAGGGGTTGTTTTTTACCCATGGAGGCTCATTTGGTTAAGACCTCAATCCAAATCAAACAAAAAAACAAATCAACCTCTATATAATATTACATTCTACATGGTGGTTTAGTAGTCACTAATGATTTTGGGGGTGGGGTGGTTGAGATTTCAACCCCCCACTATTCTATTTTTAAAATCCATTTAAATTTGGTTAGTCCACAAAACCTTCCTGCCACCAATATAGGTTGAAGGAATGGCATGTGGTGCAACAGCCACCGACAGTTTCAAGGACTAGTGGGTCACAGGGTTGAATCCCCCTATTTTTTTCTTAATTGTTCAAACTAGCCGATGATCGGTACCATAGGAGGGTGACACATGGTGCTCGTAGGAGTTGCCACGTGTCATTGCCTAATTTACAAGTGAAGACACCTGTACCTATTGACTGGACCAACACTTGTCCTACTACTTGCACGTATAGATGCCATGTGTCACTTCCTGATTGGGCCAACTCAACATCCATATTGTATGACTTGCCACATTAGCATGCTAACTTCATTAGCCATACCACCTGGTCCACCCTAGTCAATTGCAACTTTGAATTGCGATATCTTGGACGTACAAACTCAAATTTTGACGAAACAAACATCATTGGGTTTGTGTTGTCGGGATCTTTGATTTGAAGTTGTTTTTGATGAATTTTGAGATGACCATTTTTTTTCTTTTCTGATGGCCTCAGGTACCAATTTGACCAAACTTTTACTGACCATAGCTTGAGCATACGAGCTCCTTATGACTCCATTCAAGTTGCATTGGATTCAGGATTTTGAGCTCTTTTTGATGGTACTGAATTATGGGGCATTGGGAACACTTCAATTTTCATTGAAAAATATCCCTTGGATCAATTCTTGATTGGATCTACTGTAGATAGATATTGTGCTCTAAACTAGAACTAGCTTCATGCATATGTAGATGCAACTTCATCAGTTCACTTTTGTTAGTGAGACTATTTTGTAATTAGATGTTTTAAATGGGTAGTGAGCCTTACTCGCAGTGAGAAATTTGGCAGTGAGCCCTTGTAAAAATCACCTTAACCAGTGTCACCTTAACTAGTGTTTTATAATTGAGAATTAGCATTCTCTGTGGTTTTTCCCTTCTTGGGTTTCCATGTAAATTTTGGTGTCTATTGTGCATTGTGTTTTTATTTGCTTTCATGTTCATATCTGTTTGATTATTATTTAATTGATATAAGCTTGCTTTGGATTAATTAAAGTAAATAAATTGTTTTATGATAACTGATTCACCCCCCTCTTAGTTATCCAAATTCTTCAACACATTTATCCCCCACTTTAGCTCCCATATGACTCCATGTGCATATGCAGGCTAAAGGAATCCAAACAATAAAATTCATTTCATAACATGATACTCATATGGATTCATTTATGAGCATGGGAGAATGAAGCGCCTACTGGAGCTATTTACAAAACCACAATTTTAGTAACCACATCCTCTGAAACCAATTTGTTAGTTGTTCAAAAAATCCTCTTATCTAACTTATTCATGAAATCAAATTCGAGGGTATATGTATATCCCCCTTGATTCCATTTGCTTTGTGGAGGTGGAATCAAGGTAGTAGTCTAACTACATCGAATTGCATAAGTCATTTCATAGGGAATTTCCAAGTACCATACCACATAGTGATATATTTTCAATGAGAATGAGAGTGGAATCATGAATCCAGCGCAACAAACAACATAAAAAATGGAGCTCTCTAGCCCCCGGTATGCAAGTTTGAATGAAAGAGTACTTTTAACCCTAATATGAAAATGACCTAATTTAAACATATATAAGAGTAAAAAGTGAAGTAATTTGTAATAATTTTTTCTTTTACCTTCTTGTAGTTTTATTTTGGTGGAGAGTGAGTGATAATGCTGAGTGTTCAAGTGTACATGCATCCAAGACTCGATAGCCTATGTGAGGAGGTAGCACAAGGTGACCTTCAACATCTTGTGAGTGGATTCTTCTCTACCTTAGATTTTTTTTTACAGATTTATTTTATGTTTTACAAATTTATAGATATATTTAGGACCTTGGAAGAAAAAGTCGTAAAGTGTCTTTTTTTTGCAAAGTGTCCCCTTTTTTCACAAAGTGTCCCATTTCTTTGTGAAGTGTCCCAGAAAGGGAATAAAGTGTCTAGGAGCCTTATAAAAGAACCCTAGAGCAACTTTAGCACACTCTTTGACTATCGGTGTATAGATTTACGATTTTAGAATGCTTATAGGCAATATTTTTTTTCTTTCTTTTCTATTAGATTCCTCCATGATTAGGACAACGTCTCGATGATAGACTCTTCTATCACTTATGAGACTTTTCCATGACACTATTAGTGGAGGATACACAAATTCTACAAGCTACTAGTATGTATTGGCTGTACTTCATGCCTCCCATGAGGTACCATGATGCCATGCTCATGGCATTAGTAGAGAGATAGGATGCAGACACTTGGACATTTCATTTGTTGACCAATGATATGATGATCACTCTAGAGGATGTCCATCACATCGTTTGAATTCCCATTCAAGGAGAGACTGCTCATTTCATAGAGGATCATACATATAGGCAGATGTAGGTAGACATAGGGTATTGCCTTGGAGGACTAGTTCAAGATGAGATTGTGGGGCCATGTATTGAGCTACAATGGCTAGTCTACACATGATTGCAACTTTTGAGATGGATTATTATTTTCACCGTAGCACTAGTACTAGTCGCAGATGGATAGAGAGAAAACATGGATGGAGGCCTAGTTCACATGATACAAGAGATGGAGCATTATGGGACCATCTATGCATGGGGTCACAACATGCTTGCACATCTGTACTATGATCAGGAATGATTCATTTATCATGAGGTCTAGAGCATGGTGCATTATACACTTCTTCCTCTTTCAAGGGCTTCAACTTATGATGAACCCCATCCTTTTTCAAAGAATAGGTGTTGGCATCTTCATCATTTATTTCTCACCAGTCAAACTACCATAGTCTTCCTAAGAACATATGATAAACATCCATAGGCATAATATCACACAATACCTCATCATGGTAATTTCCAATCTTGAACTTTACTAGAAATTATTCATTTACCAAGGCTTTATGGTCCTTCTAAAAAAAAGAAATCCAGTATGGGTTCATATGCCTTCTTCTCTCCAATCGCAACTTACTAACCATTTCTTCTGAAACAAGGTTATCAGTACTACCTCCATCAATAATAACATTGCAAACTTTACCTT
Source organism: Sequoia sempervirens (assembly GCA_007258455.2). Classification (NCBI taxonomy): domain Eukaryota; kingdom Viridiplantae; phylum Streptophyta; class Pinopsida; order Cupressales; family Cupressaceae; genus Sequoia; species Sequoia sempervirens. The sequence goes on from VDFB02055997.1 coordinate 1,048,705, forward strand.
CACACTTACACCTAGTGGAAAACAAATTCTTCCTTTGAGTTGGTTCCTTCTCCTCATTGAGCAAGTCTCTTCTAGTAATAAGAACCTCTCCTCTATCTCCATCCTTAGAATGTGAAGACTCGACATCTTCATCTACATGCACAACTCGTGCATTACCCTCAGGTCTTCTATTTTTCCTTCCTTGATGTTGGGACACTCATAGGTTGTATTTCCTTCCTCTCCACACTAGAAATAGGTTCCACATAAGCCTCCTCTTCCTGGTCCTCATCCATATGTTTCTCTTCCTCTTTGGTCTCCATTATTCTGATCATGAGGATGGTAGGTGTTATCTCCTTTCTGGTTTTGACTGCTTCTAGAGCCTTCACCCTTCTTTTGATCTTCATTTTGGCCTCCATATGACTATCCACCTATCTTACATGCACAACCTCCACCTCATTGTTTTTTTCTCAAACATCTTATTCAATCATTCTTAAACCTTTAGAGAAAAATGAAAAGAATCCTCAATGGTGGTTATTCTTACCAGTGCCAATTCTTCTTGTATGCTTAGTTTCAACCTGTTAATATAACAAGCAACTTTCTCTTTATTCACCTCAGAATGTCCTCTCTGAATCAAGACCTTGTGAAATTCCTCCATGTATTTCTTCACCATCCTTTTTCCTTTCCTCAAGCTTTGCATCTTCTTGAGCAGCTCCAATTCATAATTGACTGGAATAAATTTTTTCTTCAATTTTGACACCATTCTATCCCATCTGGAAATATTATCTTTCACTTCTCTTCCTCTTTCTAACTAGACCTCTTTCCACCATATACTGGCATGACCTTTCAATTTTGTCTTTGCAAACCTCACTCTATGAGGATCTTCAATCTCCTCAAACTTGAAAAATTCCTCCATGTCATTGATCCAATCAATCAATTCTTTAGGATTTATATTTCCACTAAAAGTTGAAACCCCCATTTTAGGTCTCTTCCCAATGCTTAAAATCACTCACAACAATTTTTTTCTCTAGGATCCATTGTGTCTTTCTTTTCTTCTTCCATTTCCTCTTCTATTTCATCTTCACTGTCATCTCTATCTCATTGCACCAACCTCTTCAAACCTCTTGATGCAATTTTTCTAATTGCCTTCTAGGGGATTTGATTTCATCTCTTGGTGGATCTCTTCCTCCAACACCTCGACCTCTACCTCTGTCATACTAGGCAATTATTGGAGGCATCTTGAAATCAATCCACACTCACAAGTCCTACTACAACTACCTAACAATTGGCACTCTGTTACAAGCTCAAGAACTACTTTGATACCACTTGATGAGGGCCACACAACCCAAAACCTATAGACACCAACAAAGAAGATGTGAGACAAAAAAATGACTCATTTTTAATTATTTTCAAAAAATGAATTACATATTCAAAGCTTACATGCTACAACCTCATGGGCTTGATTCATTACAACAAAATCAACTCTGAAAAGAAAATCTACTATTTGCAGCCACAATCTACACTATTAGGGCCACCTCTACAACCCCTACATAACCCTTTTTATTTCCCCCCAATAACTTCCCTAGAATGTTCTAGAAAGTTTGAATTTCCCTTTTGTTTTGGTGCCAAAAGTCCCACCATTTTTTTTTTTGGCCTGGAAGAAATTTTTAATGAAATTCACTTTTTAGAGGGCCCACTTTGTAGGGCCATAACTTTTGATCTGGGTGTCCAATTCGCTATTATTGCATATCGTTGGAAACCTCTGACACAAGTTCTACTATGTAATAATTGACTATAGGTTGGTTCAACCAATTTTTGAGCTATTTTGGGGCCTCTAAAGTCTTATATCTAAATTTGAAGCTGCATTGGAGAAATTTCTTGGGATGGAAACTTTAATTTCTCTCAAACCATGCAGGATATTGAGCTGCTTCTTTTGTGACCAAAATTTTCTTCTGCTTAGCTCCTTGGGGTAAATTTTCATGTCCATACTAGCCCATTTAGGCTGACATACTAAAAATAGTAAGCACCTATTTTTTGCTATTTTTAATTCCTGATAGTCTTATACCCCATAAGTGTCTTCATGGGACTCAAAACAACTAAATAAAATAGAGAAAACAATTTTTTTGGGTGATGCAAGATTGTCCTACACCATTGGATGCTCTTGCATCAATGATGATGACAAAAGGACCCAATCAATTAGGCTCAAACTTTCCTTTACTATCTTGATCTAGAAGATTCTTTTGATTCTACTTTAGGATAAGATCCCCTACCTAGAAAGACTGACATTTAATCATTTTTTTATAGTTTAATTTAAGTTAGTTTTGGTATACCTACAAGTGATTGAGTTCATCAAGATGACACTTGTATAGGAATTCTAGCTTATTTAGCTGAGATATTCTATATTCTTCATTGGTGATTAGGTTTTGTAGTGACACTTGCAATGATGGGAGCTCAAAATCAATAGCCAAAATAGCTTATGATCCATAGACAAAGGAGAAAGGGGTTGCACCTATTGGTGTGTGGATATTGGTTTGATAGTCCTAAAGAGTAGGGTTTAATTGTAGATGCTAGTCATGACCAACTTCATTGAATATTTTCTTCAAGATTTTTAGGATGGTCTTGTTTGTAGCCTCAACTTTAATATTGTCTTGGGGATAATATAGGGTAGAGAATCAATGTTGGATGTTAAATCTTTGACATACCTCTTTTACATCCTAATTATTAAAGGGTGTTTCGTTGTTTGAGATTAGGGCTTGTGGAACACCATAATGGTAGATTAGGTAATTCAAGATAAACATGGCAATTTTCTTCCTTGTTTTGTAGGTCATAGGAATGGCTTCAATCCACTTGCTAAAGTACTCAATGGCTATTATGATAAACTTGTGGCAATTGGATGAGGTTGGAGTGATCTTCGCTACGAGGTCAAGCTCCCACTATGAGAAATATCAAGGTGTGATCTTTGGTTGCAACTCTTGAGTTGGAGCATGAATCGGATCTCCATGATGTTTACAATGGACACAATTTTTCACATAGTGATGAGCTTCTCTTTCTATGGTTGGCCAATAGTACCCCATCCTCAACAGTTTCTTAGCTTAGAAAGTCATACTGCAAGAATGGGAACCACATATACCATCATGAAATTTTGTTAAAGCATTCAAGTCTTCCTCTTGGTTAAGACTTCATAGTAATGTCCATTCAATGATTTGACAATAAAGGGTATCATCTATGATCATGAATCAGGATACCTTTTTAACAAAGGTATTTTTAATGTTTGAGGTGATATTGGATGGGATAGTTCCTTTTCTTTGGTAGGTGAGTATTTCATGATACCATGGGGATCTAGGACTAACAATGACACACATGAATTCAGATTCTGAGATTTCAAAATTTGGTACGAGAAGTTGTTCTACCAAGAATTCACATTGAAGGACATTGTTTGGCATGTCTAATAGTGATCCAATTGTTGCCATGGTGTCTACTACTCTATTTTTTATGGGAGGAATCTGATCAAAGGTTATATCTATGAAAAATTACTTGAGACTCTCTACCATATTCTTGTAAGGAGTAATTTTTTCATCCTTAGTTTGGTAGTCATCATTGACTTGGTTGATAACCAATTGTGAGTCTCCATATACTTTCATATACTTATCTACCACTAAACCGCTATCCTTAGACCTATGATTAGGGCTTCATACTTAGAAATGTTGTTAGCACATGGAAATGATAGCCTATATGAATTTGTAATGCAAACACCTTAAGGGGTGATGAAAAGAATACCTGCTCCTAGTCCATGTTGGGTGAACAATCCATCAAAGTAGATTTTCCACTAGGTTGTAAGATTGATAAGGAACAGTAATTCATTAGGGAATTCAAATATCAAGGGGTTCTCAACATAGATAGGTGCATCTACTAGTTGGTTTGTGATCACTTGTTCTTGATCTCCTTGTGCTCCACATACTCTATCAATTTTTTTTAAGGTCATTACCCATTTGGCCATTCACCCAGTAAGAGTTGCTTTAGATAAAATGTATTTCAATGGATCAATCTTTGCAATGAGCTTGATTTGATGTGATAGCATGCAGTGTCTGAATTTTTGTGAAGTAAAAACCAATGCTAAGTAGGATTTCTCAATGGATGAATAGTTCATTTCATAGCCCACCAAGGTCTTGTTGATGTAATAGATAGCCCTTTCCTTTCTGTTTTTGACATGTTGTGCTAGAAAAGATCCTAGTGTTGTTGATATTGCTGAGATATACATGATCAATGGTTTGTTTGGTATTGGTGGAATAAGCAATGGAGGTGTTAATAAGTAGTCCTTGATCTATTGGAAAGCTTTATCACACTTCTCATCCCACTTTTACGTTATTCCTTTGTCAAGAAGATGTGAAAAAGGGTGGATTTTATTTAATAGCTGCACTATGAACCTTCTGATGGATTGAAATCTTCCTTGTAATCCTCTCATCTTCTTCAATGTTTGTAGTGGTTCCATGTTTGGGATTTATTTTACCTTTTCTAGACCAATTTCTATCCCTCTTTGTGAGACAATATAGCCAAGAATTTTCCCTAATGTGACCCGAAAGTCACACTTTTTTGGATTCAACCATACCTTGTACTCTTTAAGTTTATCGAAGATGGGTCCTAAGACTTCTATGTGCTCACTTATTTTCTTTGATTTTTCCAAAATATCATCCACATAATCTTTGATTGTTTTGTGGATCATTTCATGAAAGATGAGGGTCATTTCTGTTTGATAGGTTTCCCTTGCATTCTTCAGCCCAAATGACATCACATTCCAACAATAGGTTCCCCATGGAAACATGAATGCAATTTTGTGTTGATCCTCCTTGGTAATCATAATTTTATTATAGCCTAAAGAATGATCCATGAGTGATAACATTTCATTCCTAGTTGTTAATTCCACAATGAGGTCGGTGTTAGGAAGAGGGAAATCATCCTTTGGCCACACTTTATTCAAGTCTCTAAAATTAGTGAATATTCTAATGCCCCTAGTGGGTTTGGAGACTGGTACTAGGTTTGAAACCCACTCAAGATAATCTATTGGTTAGATGAATCCAACATCAAGAAGCTTTTGTAACTCTAGTTTCACCAAGAGTGCTATTTGAGGTTGCATCTTTCGTAATTTCTGCTTTACTAGCTTGGCTTTAGGATATATTTCCAAGTGATTCACAACCACTTCTAGATCGATCCCTGGCATATTAGTGTATGACCATGCAAATTTGGCTCTTTGTTGTTTTAGGAATGCTACTAGGTTTTTCTGTTCTTCTTTCAACAAGGATTTGACAATAAAAGTGATATTGGGTGCTTCCATTTCTACATTGACTTGAGTAGCCTTTTCTACTAGCACTTCTAACTTCTATAAATGCATTACATTAAGGGGGAGATTAAATACCTCATCCTTGGGTTCCTCAGAGAGGTTTTCACCTTTGGATGCATCCTTTTTTTTACTATTTTAGAATCAGAGAGTGCTACAATGTGGTTTTCACTCAAATATTTGCATGTTAGTTGAATTTAATCAGTTTTGTGACTAAAGGATTCAATCATCTCCCCATAGTATTTTCCTATCTCTATGTCAAAACCTTCCTTGTGATCTACCCATGGTAAGTTGTCACAGAGTCCCATGAATTATGAGATTTCTTCATCTTTTTCAAATAAATCGAGAATCAGTGGTCCATGTTGGTCCAAGTCAATGAGTTGCAGGTATAATAGGCATATTTCAGTTGGTTGATCACTTGGAATGAAGGATGTTATGGATATCATGAAGAGGGAGTTATTCTGAAATAGGTTAGCAAAATCAAGGGGGAAGTCATCTAAAGGTCGTATCACATGATGTAAGTAACCAAGAGGAAGCCTCGACCTATTTAGTGGAAGTACCTTTATTTGTATGTTGTGGTTGTGTTTCTGATATGTGGTTGTCATTGAAGTCAACACTTTTAGCATTGTTGTAGTGAAGGTTGTATATGTCAAGGATATTGAGAAAATTGTTAAAGAAAGAGTTGCAGGTTGCCAGTGGAATAGTGAAGGTCATGAAGGTGTTTTGTTTTGTACATTGAAGATCAATTGTTGTGGACTAAAGGGTTTATTGCTGAGAGTATCTAGTTCATCTACCAAAATTTTTAGAGGTCTGCATGAATATTTGGTCGTGCTATGAATAGTTATGTTTTGATAGTGTTTATGTGGTCGCAGTCAGTGTTCCTGATTGAAATTTATGTGATTCTAATAATTTCTATTTTTGTGGATGCTTCTCTATTAGTTCTTGTTGTTTGTGGATGCTTCTAGATCATTCTCTATCTTTGTTGTACATCCGCATTGATCGAAGTGCTTGTGGTCGAGGATTTTTCCAGTGTATGTTTGGCTTTTCTTGTTCTTGGACGACATGATGGTTGTAATGTGTTGTGAATCCTTGGAGATTAAAATTTGAATGTTTTG